>SJYA01000037.1:0-38045 GCA_006410615.1 Neotragus moschatus | reverse complement strand
AGGGCCTCCCCAGCCCCACCTTCTCAGGTCTTCTCCTTCCCTCACACATTACCTCCCCTTCGATGCCTCCTGTCCCTCCCTCAGGACTGGATTCAGAAATTGCCTTTTCTGGAGACACTTCCCAGAGCTGATCTGGGGCCTCCTCCAGAATGTTGCATTGAAGTTACTATCTAATAGTAAAACTAGGTGAATTCCTTTTCTAGGGCAACCCAAACAAAGTACCACAAACTGGGGGCCTTAAAACAACAGACACGTATTTTCTCGCAGCCTTGGGGGCTGGAAGTCCAAGACGGAGGCATGAGCAGGGAGGGTCACCTCTGAGGCAGTGAGGGGTCACTGAGTCATGCCCCTCTCCCCGTGCCTGGTGGATCGTCCAGGTGTCGGGGAGCCTCGGCTGGCAGCCATGCTACCCGACCTGCACCTTCCTGTGCACACGGCAGTCTCCTTGTGTGTCTATCTTTGGGTTCCAGTTTCCTGTTTAGGGGAGACCGGGGCCCACGCTAATGACTTCTTTTTAACTTACCTACATCTGTGTCTCCGAATAAGATCACATTCTGAAGTATTGCAGGTGAGGCTCTGGCATACTCATTTTGAGGGACTCGATTCAATACACAACACCAGGCATCCAGAAGTTATTTTTTCTGTTTTCTTTTTAACTAATGATTATCAAAGATTATAATTGTACAATATTGAGAGGTACAGAACAAAATACAAATATTAGAGGATAACTCCTCCACAATCTTGTGTTGGCCTCTGCCACACATCAGCACGAATCCACCACAAGTATAGCTATGTCCCCTCCCACCTGAATCCTCCTCCCATCTCCCTCACCATCCCACCCCTCTAGTTTGTCACAGAACACTGGGTTGAGTTCCCTGTTTTCCTGCTTGCTATCTATTTTACAAGTCCCCTCACGCATCTAAGATGAGGGATTCCCAGGAGGTCCAGTGGTTAAGACTCCACCTTCCAACACAAGGGGTGCACGTCTGATCCCTGGTCAGACAACTAAGATCCCACATGCCTTGGGGCCAAAAAACATAAAACAGAAGCGGTATTATAACAGATTCAATAATGGGCATTTTCTAAAAGACAAGGGCCCGATATCTAATCCTCTCTAAAGTCCCACTCCAGCCCCCAACCCCTCCATGGGGGCTGCCAAGAGATTTAGCAAAAAGACTCGAAAGCTGGCTTGATACATGTCAGGGGTATCAACCACTGATGAGAGGTTGGCTATTTCCCGCTCACTGGCTCCACACACCTTGCCAGAGTCAGTCTTCTGAAAGCAAGCCTTAGCCTTCCTGACAGCTGCAATGAGGACTCAGGCAAAGAGGCTTCAAGGGCAGAGTCTGTCTGAACTTCAGGGCTGTTTCCCAGGAGAATGGAAATGAGGAATCCCTACTGATGATTCAGGTTGCAAGCGGGAGTCAGAACCGCGTTCTTTTTCAGACTGAATGAAGCAGCAGCCCTCACTTCTTTCTTTGCCCATATTTCATGCTGCCAGGTGTTGGGTCAGGTGCCTTCCTAAGCACTGTCCATTCTAAGAAGCATCATCTCATTCTTTTCCCATGGCAACTGTGTCAGAATGCATCCCATTCTGCAGAGGAAGAAACTGAGGCTTGGGAAGGTCAAGGCACTGTCATATAGTCGCTCAATCATGGCCGACTCTTTGCCACCCTATGAACTGTAGTTCCTCTGTCCATGGGATACTCTAGGCAAGACTACTGGAGTGGGTTGCCAGTTCCTTCTCCAGGAGATCTTCCCAACCCAGGAATTGAACCCAGGTCTCCCACATTGCAGGCATATTCTTTACCATCTCACCCACCAGGGAAGCCCCATCGTTAGTTAATATGTAGAAATATCAAGATTTAAACCTATGTAATTCCCTAAAACCTTCCCTTTTAACCCCTATGCATGACCTTCTCCAGTCACAAAACAATCTAATTTTGAGATCAAACCATCAATCCTAAAGGGAATCAACCCTGAATATTCACTGGAAGGATTGATATTGATGCTGAAGCTCCAGTACTTTGGCCATCTGATGCAAAGAGCCAATTCACTGGAAAAGACCCTGATGCTGCAAAAGACTGGGGGCAAAAGGAGAAGAAAGTGACAGAGGATGAGAGGGTTAGATAGCATCACCAACTCAATGGACATGAATTTGAACAAACTCCGGGAGATTGTGGAGGATGGAAGAGCCTGAGGTGCTGCAGTCCATGGGGCTGCAAAGAGTGGGACATGACTTAGCGGCTGAAGAGCAACAATACAGCATGTATTACGTGCCAGACTACATAGTAAGCAGTTTACATATAGTAAGTCATTGACTCTTCAAGAACAGTTTATGAAGTAAGTACCACTGAATCCCCATTTTACAGATGAGGAAACTGAGGATCAGGGAGGAGAAGAAACTTACAGGTGGTCACTCAGCTTGTGGGGGGCAGAACTCCAGGGAACTCCAGGCAGCCTGATGCTAGGGTCTGTACTCAGCCACTGTGCTGTGGAAGGGGCTTTCCTGCTGGAAGACTCTAGGGTGGACCTGCCAGGGCGCCTGCTCCCTCCCAGAGACACATAAGCCCAGAGGCCAATATATTATCTTTAAGCAGGCCTGGAAGCTGGAGTGTGACTGAAAGAGTGTCAAGCTGCAGCTCCAACACCAGTAGCAAAGTACGGGGCTCACTTCCCTTCAAGGACCTGCCCTCCTCTTCCAGCTAACATGCAAACGTCCGCTGTGCGGACCTCCCTGTGACCCACCCTGGCCTTCACACAGCAGCTCCCAGGGCTGCTGGGAGTTCTGGCATTACAAGTCCACTCCAAGAACATCCACTGAGCGGGTCACAAGTGAAGGGCTCGCAAAAGGTTAATGATGTCCTGTGCACTGGATATCCTCGTTGTGTATCTCCCTTACCTTCTCTCAACTCTGTCTTTCTCCCTATTTGTAGAAGTCTTAACCCATTCTTAATTTAAGCTAGAAATAGAAATTGCCTTTGTAAAAAGTTCTGTTAAAGTAAAATCAGTCAAGATACAGAAGATTAAGTGAATAACAGTACAGGTAGTACACAGCTGAGATAAAAAAAAAAAAAATAATCCCACAGGTGGGACGCAAATGGTTGAGTCTTGAGAAAGACTGGGAAAGAGCTTTTCAGTTATTCAGAAAGTATAACTCAGTCAGTTCAGTTGCTCAGTCATGTCCCACTCTTTGCAGCCCCATGGACTGCAGCACATCAGGCTTCCCTGTCCATCAACAACTCCCAGAGCTTGCTCAAACTCATGTCCATCAAGTTGGTGATGTCATCCAACCATCTCATGCCCTGTTGTTCCCTTCTCCTCCTGCCTTCAATCTTTCCCAGCATCAGGGTCTTTTCCAATGAATCAGTTCTTTGCATCAAGTGGCCAAAGTATTGGAGTTTCAGCTTCAGAATCCAATGAATATTCAGAACTGATTTCCTTTAGGATGGACTGGTTGGATCTCCTTACAGTCCAAGGGACTCTCAAGAGTCTTCTCTAACACCACAGTTCAGAAGCATCAATTCTTCAGCACTCAGCTTTCTTTATCCAACCCTCACATCCATATATGACTACTTGAAAAACCATAGCTTTGACTAGACAGACCTTTGTTGGCAAAGTAATGTCTCTGCTTTTTAATACGCTGTCTAGGTTGGTCACAGCTTTTCTTCCAAGGAGCATGTGACTTTTAATTTCATGGCTTCAGTCACCATCTGCAGTGACTCTGGAGCCCAAGGGGAAAAAAAGGCTGTCACTCTTTCCATTGTTTCCCCCATCTATTTGCCATGAAGTGATGGGACTAGATTCCATGATCTTAGTTTTCTGAATGTTGAGTTTTAAGCCAGCTTTTTCACTCTCCTCTTTCACTCTCATCAAGAGGCTCTTTAGTTCTTCTTCACTTTCTACCATAAGGGTGGTGTCATCTGCATATCTGAGGTTATTGACATTTCTCCCGGCAATCCTGATTCCAGCTTATGCTTCATCCAGCCCAGCATTTCTCATGATGCACTCTGCATATAAGTTAAATAAGCAGGGTGACAATATACAGCCTTGACGTACTCCTTTCCCGATTTGGAACCAATCTGTTGTTGCATGTCCAGTTCTAATCGTTGATTCCAGACCTGCATACAGATTCTCAAGAGGCAGGTCAGGTGGTCTGGTACTTCTATCTCTTTAAGAATTTTCCACAGTTGTGATCCACACAGTCAAAGGCTTAGCTTATGAAATTACCCAGCACATAAAAAAGATAACCACAGCTCATTTCGAAACTCTCTCACCTCGTGAGACAGCCCACGCTCTGTCTGTGGAGTATGCCTCTCTCTAAATAAACCGACTTCTTACCTATTACTTTGTGAATTCTTTCACAACGAAGCAAGAACCTTAAATTCACTGGCAACACAAGGACAGACATTTTGTAAAGCAATGAGACCCACACAAGCCACTTACAAGAGTCACAGGACCTGTCAGCACAGAGCCTCCAGTCTTCTGAGGGCATTAATGAAGGATTCACATGAAAAAGCAGAGAATACAACCATGATAAATGTCATGAAGGGGCAGGTGGTAATTTGATGGGGGGGAGGGTGTCCCTGGGGATCTTGGTACCTTGAAGAAAGATGAATGGGAGGCAACTAAGCCAAATGGGGAGGAGGGGAGCATTTCAAGCAAAACAAGTGATACCCACTCGTTCCTGGGGACAGAAGTGGGTATGGAACTTACAGGAATCTGAAAGAATGCTCATGTAGCTATAAATAATAGCACTGGTTATAGGAAGAATGGCATCCTAGGGGAATTAAGAGTGACTTAGAGAGTGACTAACTCGGTACAACAGTGACCACATGTCAGGTATTCTAAGACCTTTAAGTGTGAGCCATTTAACTCACACGGGGAATAGAACTCATGCGAGATGAAACAAGACGGGAGAGGCAGGCAGATTCCAGACCATATAACCTTGGAGGCCATATTACATTCCCAATATTAATCCCAAGAGGGACAAAAACATTAAGCAGGACCACATGGTCATATTAGTGACATAAAGCTGTGATTCTGGCGGTCGGATGGCGGATGTACTCGAAAGGAGAGAGGGAGGTGGCAGCTTGGGGATCCCATAAGAGGGTGTTGAATGGAGATAGTGGTTCAGTTCAGTTCAGTTCAGTTGAGTTCAGTCGCTCAGTCATGCCCGACTCTTTGCGACCCCATGAATCGCAGCAGGCCAGGCCTCTCTGTCCATCACCAACTCCCGGAGTTCACTCAGACTCACGGCCATTGAGTCCGTGATGCCATCCAGCCATCTCATCCTCGGTCGTCCCCTTCTCCTCCTGCCCCCAATCCCTCCCAGCATCAGAGTCTTTTCCAATGAGTTAACTCTTCACATGAGGTGGCCAAAGTACTGGAGCTTCAGCTTCAGCATCGTTCCTTCCAAAGAAATCCCAGGGTTGATCTCCTTCACAATGGACTGGTTGGATCTCCTTGCAGTCCAAGGGACTCTCAAGAGTCTTTTCCAACACCACAGTTCAAAAGCATCAATTCATTGGTGCTCAGCCTTCTTCACAGTCCAACTCTCACATACATATGGTGTGGCTAAAAAGAAGGCATAGATTGGGGAGATATTTGGGAATTAAAACCAGCATAGCCAGGTGCCTCATTGGATTTGTGGGGGGCTTCTGTCTATGGTGTCGTGCAGAGTTGGACACGACTGAAGCGACTTAGCAGCAGTAGCAGCAGTAGTAGGGAGATGGAAGGATGAAGGAAAACTCAGAGATTTTGGCTTCTGTAACCAGGTAGATGATGGTTCTATGCACTAAGCTGGGAAACGCTGAAAGGACTTGAGCTTGATTGAGGTCATTTTGAATCTGAGGTGTTAATTCTTTTGCAACATGCAACATCTAAGTGGAAATATATACACCGGCACACAGATCAGGAGACCAGAGAAAGAACATGAATTAAATAAATTACTGAGTCACTGTTGTAGAGGAACTGTTCTTGTTCAGTCGCTCAATCGTGTCTGACTCTTTGAAACCCCATGGATGTCAGCATGCCAGGCTTCTCTGTCCTTTGCCTTCTCTCAGAGTTCACTCAAACTCATGTCCATCGAGTCAGTGATGCCATCCAACCGTCTCATTCTCTGTCGTCCCCTTCTTCTCCTGCCTTCCATCTTTCTCACCATCAGGGTCTTTTCTAGTGAGCTGGAACTTCAAGGTCTTCTTCTAATGAGTTGTAGAGGAACAGGCACCAGCTATTCATGTACCATCTCTCAGCTCCAGATCCACTGCTGTGTGACACTGGAGAGGACCCTGTAGACAGTTCCCAGCTGGTTTCATGTTTGACATCCCCAACAGAGGGCGCAAGAGAGATGCTGCCAGACCAGAGTGGGAGGAAGGGATGTCCCTTTTTCTTCCTGTGGGCTGCTTTCCACATGTAGCAGTAGGTCAGCATGCATGAGGCCTGGCAGCCCTCATCTCAGTGGTCCTCGTGAACAAGCTGCAGGCAGCATCTTCTGGCAAGTTTCCATGCCACCCAGTAGGATGCCGGATCCTCTGACAATCAGGCCAGGCCCTTGACAAAGAGATCTGAAACACTGCCTGGATGCAGAAGGGGGCTGTCTTCTAGGTATTTCTGAGTCCTTTCCTTATTCACTCACCCTCAACCCAAGCAGGAGCAGCTGTTTTACTAGAGTTGCTACTTCTGGACCTCCTAGAGACCTGACTCCTTTTCAGCTAAACCTTTTGACTAGACGACAGTTCTCTGTACTCCTGTTCAGTTGTTAAGTCGTGTCAGACTCTGCAACTCCATGAACAGCAGCATACCAGGCTCCTTTTTCCTTCACTGTCTCCCAGAGTTTGCTCAAACTCATGTCCATTGAGTCAGTGATGCTATCCAACCATCTCATCCTCTGTTGCTCCCTTTGGCTCCTGCTCTCAGTCTTTCCCAACATCAAGGTCTTTTCCAATGCATTCGCTCTTTGCATCAGATGGCCAAAGTACTGAAGCTTCAGTTTCAGCATCAGTCCATCCAATGAATATCCAGGGTTGATTTCCTTTAGGATTGACTAGTTTGATCTCCTTGCTGCCCAAGGAACTCTCAAGAGTCTTCTCCAACACCACAGTTCAAAAGCATCAATTCTTCACACTCAGCCTTCTTTATGATCTAACTCTCAACTGTTCTTTGTACTACAATTTCCCTTATTGACATTACTTTGGTCTCTTGTCTGCACTCAGACTGTACATGACTGAACATAGAGGGGTTGACAAGATCACCTGGGGAGACAGTCCAGATGGTTAAGGAAGAAAGAGATCTGAGGGCTCGGACTTGAGGAATTCCAAGATTTACTGCAAGCGGGAAGAGACTGATCTTGCAAAAAGATGGAGAAGGAAGAGCCAATAAACATCATAAAGGACTTAAAAAGGGCAATCACCAAACCGGAAGCAATATTGACCATCAGACACGTAACTGACAAAGAACATGTAAAGAACCACAAATCAATCCACACCTTGTATAAGAGGTATAGGCATACATCCTGTAGAAAAATGAACAAAGCCATAAACAGACACTTCACAAAAGTGGAATCTAAATATACGAAGAAACCTCAGCTGTGTTAATGAGGAAATGCAATTTACAAAAGCAAGATGTCGTTTTATGCTCATTCAACTGGCAAATATGAACATGTCTGTAACAGCAAATAATGGCACGGAGGAAAAAGTGTGCTGTCCTGTCGGGTAGCTATGAGCCACATGTGGATTCTGAGCACTTCAAATGTAGCTAACAACCAGTCCAAATTAAGACATGCTGCAAGTATAAAATATATACCTAATTTTAAAGACTCAGTATGAATAAAAGGATGTAAAATATCTAAATGATTTTGACACTGAAATTATAATATTTAGTTATATTAAGTTCACCTAATTCTTTTTATGTTCATAATGTTATGAGTATAAATCTTAAAATTACAAATGTGGCTTGCATTTGTGGACTTCATCATAATTGTTTAGATTTAATCTGATGTAGAGCAAAGCAAGTATCTATACATGGGTGATCAAAGCATAAATTAGGCAACCACTTTGGAAAACAATTTGCTATTATTTTTACAAAGTTGAACAAATGCCTGTTCCATGACCCAGCCATTCTCTTAATGGCATATATTCTATAGACACTCCGGCATGTGTGCACCACGTGCTAAGTTGTGTCCAGCTCTTTCTGATCCTATGAACCGTAGCTTGCCAGGCTCCTCTGTCCATAGCATTCTGCAGGTGAGAATGCTGGAGTGGGTTGTCATGCCCTCCTCCAGGGGATCTACCCGACCCAGGGACTGAACTCACATCTCTTATGTCTCCTCATTGGCAGGGTTCTTTACCAGTCACTAGCATCACTTGGAAAGCCCCACATGCACCAAGAGTTGTATACAAAATTGTTCATGGCGGCATTGTTCATAACAGTCAAAAACCAGAAAGAGTACAAATGTTCACTGTCAATAGGAAGGATAGAATTCATGGTACAGTCACATGATGGAACATTATCCTCTAATGAAAACGAAGACTGACACTATACCCAGCATAGACGAATCTTAGAGACTCAGTCTTGAGCAAGAACTGCAAAGTACACTAGAATACATAACATGCGGTACCGTTTTCATAAACTTCACAAATCAATAACATTTAAACACTGTATAGTTAGGAATGAGAAAGCATAGGAAAGGGGATGGAGTCGGAAAAACACACCCATGGAGCTTCAAAGGAACAGGACAGGCTCTATTTCCTCAGTTGGATCATGAGTTTATGGGTGAGCTCATTTTCTTATTTCCAAGAAAGAAAGCATATGCTTACTTACAATCATATGCTAATTTTAAGAATCAAATGATCACAGTGACCTGACTCAGAGGTATTTCACTAAAGTGACACACCCAAACGTAGTGAGTGGAGGAATGAGTTATCAGGAGAAAGTCAGGACACCAAGTGAAGACTGTTTTGGTGGGAAGTATGGTTGTGAAAGTGAGGCATGTGGGGTGGTAAGCCGAAGGTGCCATGGGTGCCAGGGAGAGCTCATTTTTAAAACAGAAAACATGCATAGCTATGGCTTCCTTGGTGGCTCAGAAGGTAAAGAATCTGCCTGCAATGCGAGAGACCCAAGTTCAATCCCTGGGCTGGGCAGATGCCCTGGAGAAGGAAATGGCTACCTATTCCAGTATTCTCGTCTAGGAAATCCCGTGGACAGAGGAGCCTGGTGGCTAGAGTCCATGGGATCGCAAAGAGTAGGGCATGACTGAGCGACTAATGTTTCACTTTCACTTTCTTTCATGCACAGATAAACACTGAGAAGAAGACTTTGGCTTCTGGCTGACTCCTGGAAATGTTCCTGCTAATAATATTAGGACTAGAAAAACTATACACAATATATTTTTCAAAGTCTATTTGAGGCATTCATAGAGCTATCAAAGGAGTGAGGAGACGCAAGCTGAGTACGAAAAAGGAGCCCAAATAGATGGGACGAGCACTGGGGTCACTCTTTCTCAAGAAGCATCGGCCACATTTGAAAGCAGCTTTCAGAAGGCTAAGGAGCTAAACAGGCTTGTGGGTCTGGAAGCCCTGACAGGCTTTAAGGATGGCACACGTGCTAAAACTCAGACTCTACCAACAAGGAAGAAGCCTGCTAAACGCTGCACATCCCGTAAGGACGCCCAAGGGCTTTGTTTCAGGAGTGCGTGTGAAACGGATGAGAACGGTCTTTACAGGACATCTCATCGTCTCATCCTCCATGAAGATTGAGATCGAAAGCAATTCCTGGCACTCCAGCTTCACTTTAGTTGCCCAGTCATGTCCAACTCTTTGAGGCCCCATGGACTGAAGCACGCCAGGCTTCCCCGTCCATCACCAACTCCTGGAGCTTACTCAAACTCAGGTCCATCGACTAGGTGATGCCATCCAACCATCTCGTCCTCTGTTGTCCCCTTCTCCTCCTGCCTTCAATCTTTCCCAGCATCAGAGTCTTTTCCAAGGACTCAGTTCTTTGCATCAGATGGCCAAAGTACTGGAGCTTCAGCTTTAGCATCAGTCCTTCCAATGAATACTCAGGACTGATTTCCTTTAGGATGAACTGGCTTGATCTCTTTGTAGTCCAAGGGACTTTCAAGAGTCTTCTCCAACACCACAGTTCAAAAGCATCAATTCTTCAGCACTCAGCTTTCTTTATAGTCCAGCTCTCATATCCATACATAACTAGTGGAAAAACCACAGCTTTGACTAGATGGACCTTTGTTGGCAAAGTAATGTCTCTGCTTTTTAATATGCTGTCTAGGTTGGTAATAGCTTTTCTTCTAGAGAGCAAATCTCTTAATTTCATGGCTTCAGTCACCGTCTACAGTGATTTTGGAGCCCAATAAAATAAAGTCTCTCACTGTTTCCATTGTTTCCCCATCTATTTGCCATGAAGTGGTGGAACCAGATGCCATGATCTTTGCTCTTTGAATGTTGAGTTTTCAGCCAGCTTTTTAACCCCCCTCTTTCACTTTCAACAAGAGCATCTTTAGTCTTTGCTTTCTACCATACGGTGGTATTATCTGTATATCCGAGGTTATTGATATTTCTCCAGAAATCTTGCTTCCAGCTTGTGCTTCATGCATCCCAGCATTACACATGATGTACTGTGCAATAAGTTAAAGAAGCAGGTGACAATATACAGCCTTGACGCACTCATTTCCCAATTATCAACCAGTCTGTTGCTCCATGTCCAGTTCTAACTGTTGCTTCTTGACCTGCATACAGATTTCTCATGACTCCACTTTAGCTGCCTCCAAAAAGCAGACAGAATACCTTTCTGAGAAAACATAACATCATTCCAAGCCTCACATTATCTCTCTACTGTTTCCTAAATAATGCCTACCATGCAACAACAACAACAAGTAAATGAGAAAACAAGATGTCTAAAAGGAAACAACTGGCAATAGAAACAGAAAGTTACCAAATAGCAGAGCTGCCAAACACATCTTCTAAGGAAGTATGACTGGTAAGTATTGTTGCTCAGTCTCTAAGTCGTGTCCAACTCTTCGTGATCCCACAAGTAATTAAAAAGCAGGTTTTGAGAATTTCAGCAGAGGTACTAAACAGTGATTACAGAACTGAAAAGTGCAATAATAAATATTAAGAACCTGAAAGTTATACTTCACAGGTGAGAGACAGACCTGAAGTGATTACAGAAGAAACAGGCTAGAATAAATTATTCAGACTATTCTAATTATTATAATAATTATTCTAATTATTCTTTAAGAAAAATGAATTTTTAAAAGTACATAAATATCATCAGAGCCACATGGGCCATAGTGATAGGGCCTAATATCTATGTAATTTGAGTTTGATAACGTGAGGAGAAAGAGAAAATGTCAGGAGTGATACTGCTGCTGCTGCTGCTGCTAAATCGCTTCAGTCGTGTCCAACTCTGTGCAACCCCACAGATGGCAGCCCAGCAGGCTCCCCGTCCCTGGGATTCTCCAGGCAAGAACATTGGAGTGATACTGCTACCGCAGAAGACAAAATAAGAATCCTGCAAAATAACAGTACCATTCAAGCACAGATCCAAGAAGCAAGAGCCCCAGCACATAAAGGCCAGAACACCAGACCTATGCCCACTGTAATTAAATTTCTAACTTAATTTCTGATTTAGATTTTATATACAATTCTCAAAAGTAGCAAGACAAATAAAATATAACAGCTGAAAAGGAGCAAAACAATAGTACCAACAGTTGTCTTTTAAAGCAGAAACACAAACCACTATACAACAGAGTCGTATATTCAAAATGCTGGAGGAAAAAGCTGCCAACATAGAATTTGAAATCCAGAAAAATAATCACTCATAAAGTTTGCATGCGTGCATGCGAAGTTGCTTCAGTCATGCCTGACTGTTTGCGTTCCTATGAACCATAGCCTGCCAGGCTCCTCTGTCCACGGGATCCTCTAGGCAAGAATACTGGAGTGGGTCACCATGCCCTCCTCCAGTGGATCTTCCTGACCCAGGGATCAAACCCACATCTCTTGCATCTCCTGCACTGGTGGGCAGGTACTTTATCACTACTGCCACCTGGGAAGCCCATAAAGTTTAAATAAAGACATTTGCAGACAAATAGAAAGTGAGATTTGTCACCAGAAGGCATACACTAAAGAGAACACTAAAGAAAATACCTCAGGCAAAATGAAGATAATTCCAATGGAAACTTCCAAGTGAAGGAAGAAATAATGAGTGAAATATGTGAGTAAATATAATCAATGATCTAAGATCCTATCTCAAAAATCTGGAAAAAGAACAGTAAGTTAAACCGAAAAGTACATGTCTGTGTGTGTTAGTCGCTCAGTCATGTCTGACTCTTTGCAGTCCCATAGACTGTAGCCCACCAGGCCCCTCTGTCCATGGAATTCTCCAGGCAAGAATACTGGAGTGAGTTGCTATTTCCTTCTCCAGGGAATCTTGCTGACCCAGGGATCGAACCTGGGTCTCCTGCATTGCAGGCAGATTCTTTACCATCTGAGCTATAGGGAAGTCCAAAAAGTACATAGGAGAAAATTAAAATGAGAACATAAATCAGTGAACCATTAGCGAATAATAAGAAAGCCAAGGCTACTTTTAAATTAAAAAAAAAAAAAAAAGAATGAACCCAAGCAAGACCAACCAAAAAGTAAATAAAAGAGAAAGTAAACACAAATTACCAAAATCAGAATTTAAAAAGAGGTAACATCACAGAGCCTACAAACACGGAAAAGATTAAGAGGATCTTATGACTATTATCCCCATACATGTGAAACTTAGAAATAACAGTCCTACACAAACTCCTTGGACTGCAAGGAGATCCAAGCAGTCCATTCTGAAGGAGATAGGCCCTGAGATTTCTTTGGAAGGAATGATGCTAAAGCTGAAGCTCCAGTACTTTGGCCACCTCATGTGAAGAATTGACTCACTGGAAAAGACTCAGGCTGGGAGGGATTGGGGGCAGGAGGAGAAAGGGATAACCAAGGATGAGATGGCTGGATGACATCACTGACTCGATGGGCATGAGTCTGAGTGAACTCCAGGAGTTGGTGATGGACAGGGAGGCCTGGCGTGCTGGGATTCATGGGGTCGCAAAGAGTCGGACACAACTAAGCGACTGAACTGAACATAAACTCCTACTGAGAACTGCAAGAAATGGTATGCTTCCAAATTCTTTCAACAAGGCCACTATAACCTTGGTACAAAAAACTAACAAAGACACTAAGGGAGTAGAAGAGGAATGCACTGGGAGTTTGGGGTTAGTAGCTGCAAACTAGTATGTATAAGATGGGCAAACAATAAGGTCCTACTGTAGGGCGCAGGGAACAAGAATCACTCTCCTGTAATACAGCATAATGGAAAAGAACACCAAAGAATATATACGTGTATCACTGAATCACTTTGTTGCACAGAAGTTAACACCACCTTGTAAATCGATCACACTTCAATAATTTTTTTTAATGACATTAAATGTGTGTTCTTTCTTACTCTTCTCTACAAGAGTTTGTGGAGGGTTGTTACTGTTATTATGTCTAACATTTGGAAGAATTCACTTATGAACACATCTAGACCTAGAAACTTTCCTTTATAAGAAAGCTTATATTATAGGTTCGATTCCCTAAGAGATAGAAAATTATTCTAATATTTAAATTCTCCTTGTATTATTTTTGGTTCGGTTGTATTTTTTCAAAGTAGTTATTTTATCTGAGTTTCAAATATACTGGCATAATGTTTATAGTATCTTCTCATGAAAAACTTATAAACAAAATATTAGCGAATCAAGTCTAATAATACACCACACCACGAGAAAGTGGGTTTTAGGCCAAGAATGAAAGGTGGATTTACTATTCAAAAATACTCTAAAATTTTGATTCTTCACCTAGTCAAGAAAAGGAGGGAATTGCCTGGTGGTTCAATGGTTAGGACTCCATGCTTCCATTGCTGGAGGCCCAGGTTTGATCCCTGATTGGGGTACTTGCTCCAGTATTTCTGCCTGGAAAATTCCATAGACGAGCCTGGCAGGCTACAGTCCACGGGGCCGCAAAGAGTTGGACGCTACTGAATACAGCACATTGGGGAATGAACATTCCACAAGCCGCGCAGCATGGCCAAAAAAAGAAATAAGAGAAAATCCACATATTATCTCAACAGATGGCAAAAGGCTGGGTCACGCTGCAGTAACAAGCAGCCCCGAATTTCAGTGACTTCAAAAAGCTGAAGTTCCTGTCTCACTGATGCCATGTCCCAGGTCAGGTGACTTGGTGACTGCTGTGGCCTCCATCTCAAGTCTCACTCACTCTGGGAGCCAGGCTGAAGTAAGTTCCACCATCCAAAACATCGTGTTTGCCCAGAGCTAGGGACATACAAAGTGACATCTAGTTCATAAACACTTTATCCAAGATGTGACGGACACGCATCCCCTCTGCTCACAATGACCCAAGTGAGACGCATGGTACCACATAACTTCAAGGGGACAGGGAAGGGTAACTCTTTGTATGCAAGGAAATAAAGAGAGATGGGACATGGGTGAACAGTGCTAAAGCCCCACATCCAGAGAACTGGGGTCTTTATATTCCTGACTTCACAGATAGAGAGATGGCCAGAGGCTAGAATCCTCAAAGAATAAGGAGGAGGTCATACAAACCAAGTGCTGAAAAGAGTTAGCTTCCAGGACTGGTAACAATATCGGTCTCCACTTCTTCCTTGGTTAGCTCGGGCTAAGAAGCCTGGTTTTCTCTTCTTAGGTAGTTCTGGTACCCTGAACTGCTTGTTCCCGCTATTATTTGCTGGAGAATATTCCTTTACAGTGTCAGGACCCTCACTGGTCCCTGTGGGACAGTTTCTCTGTCTCTGTCTACAACTGCTCAGAGTCCAGATTTTAGAAAACTGACTATTGCTAAGAATATTTTGTTCCTTCCAATTCTCTCAGGAAAATGCCTAAGCTCAGTGCTAGCTTAGGCTGTTTGATCCTCCTAAAATACTGATCCTTTTTCTCTCAAGGCATTCAAACACTTCCCTAAAGACTCATCACAAATCCTGTCACCATCTTAACACCCTATTCACTCCAGGTCATATCCTGAGAGCCATCTCCACTCAACCCATCCTTTTATGTCCATAAAGCAGGAAGTCTGTCTCACCCAGAAAGCAGTAGGGGGAAACTCTGCATTCTGACTCAAAGGGAGGAGAAATGATAGCCCAAATCACCTTATACAAGAGTCTGATACCCATTGATCACTACAGGTTGCCATTTTTTAGAAATTTCATGGGAGTTCTTTGAAATTGAGAACTATAGTCCCAGAGCAAACTTTACAGACAGTTCTCTACTCAAGAAAGTGTCAAGGTTGAAATTAAGGGACAAGAATAGAAAGACCATTCTAGACGCCAATCCAAGTCAGTTTTCTAAACCAACTTCATTAATAATATGCCTGGAATTTCTCCATTTGATTCCCAATAGCTTCTGGACCCAGAAGAATGTAAGAAATTGGCCCCCAGTAAGTGCTTACTCTCATCTCTCAATCAACAAAGAGTGGCCAAGGGCCTTCACTGGCCCCTTGCTAGGCCTTGCAAACACAAAGGTGAAAAGGAAAGAATTGCTGCTCTTTAGGAAGGCTAGCGCAGAAGTGGACATGCAACCAAATGAACAATGGAGTATGGTAAGCCAAAGGCTTCCAAACCATGTTTCACGGAACACAAAAATAATAAGCACTGGTGGGGATGCTTCTGTTGGTATCTACCTGCCTGCCCCAGGACCCACTCCCCTTCTTCTGTTGATCCTCCAATATCCATTGAGAATATTCTTCATGAATCTCAACCCAAAAGAAGATGTGGTACATATAAGCAATGGAATATTACTCAGCCGTTAAAAAGAATGAAACAATGCCATTTGCCGCAACATGGATGGAACTAGAGAGTGTGATATTGAATGAAGTAAGTCAGACAGAGGAGGAAAAATATCGCATGACATCCCTTACATGTGGGATCTAAAAAGAAATGATACATATGAACTTACTTACAAAACAGAGAGAGATTCACAGACTCAGAGAACGAACTTAGGTTACTGGTGTCGGGGGAGGGGGGAAGGATGGGGGGAAGGGGATGGAAATGTAGACTTGCTATATGTAAAGTGGATAACCAACAAGGACCTACTGTGTAGCACAGGGAACTCTGCTCAATGTTATGTGGCAGGCTGGATGAGAGGGGAGTTTGGGGGACCATGGATACATATATATGTATGGCTGGGTCCCTTTGCTGTCCACCTGAAATCATCACAACATTGTTAATCGGCTATACTCTAATACAAAAGAAAGAGTTTTGTTTTGTTTTAAAAAAAAAATCTTCTTAATCCAAATGTCTCAAAGGGAACCAATGCCACCCCCTGAATCCAAGGGTGGATACGTGATCCAGTTCAACAAGTTAGAGCCTCCCTGTTCATGGCCTTGACCCAGGACCTCATCAGAATCCATCAGAACTAACCCTAGAATGTTCTCTGCAATGATGGTGAAAAATATACCCCCTTTCCCATGCTCAGAGCTGTGGGGCTGTGAGCCTGGGGGTGGTAAGGGCCCCCTCATGGGAAGAAAGCCCACTTGGAGCCTCACAGAGGAGAGAATTCAAGAAGGAAGATTTCTGATGATATTATTCAGGAACCTGGTCCAGCCACAACTGATGAGATTTACACCTCCATTCACTGATTCGCTCATCCACCCATCAAACGTGTATTGGGCATCTATTATGTGCCAGGTGTTCTTTTGGGCCTCGGGAACACAACAGCAAATCAATCACACCATATCCCTACTTTAAGGAGCTTTTAACTCCTTGTTGTGGTGGTTGTTGTTCAGTCCTCCAGTCATATCTGACTCTTTGCAACTCTTTATAACTCCTTAGGAGGAGATAAATGCATGAAAAAATGATGTCCATGTTAACAAGATCATTTGAGGTGCTGCATGGAGGTACCACTGAAAGGAGGAAGAGGAAAAAGAAAAGTAAGGACGTTATTCTTATAACTTAAGCAAGAGAGGTGACCCTGGCTTGGACCAGAGTAATAGCGTTGAGAGGGAACCAGAGCCAATTAACCGCTTTCAAAGGAACTCATGCTGCTTTTCGGTCACTTGCAGCTGATGGAGGCTGGCATGCCCTATTCCATCTTGTTTCAGATTCCATCCACATTAAATACACTCACTTGATGCACCACCAAGAAGGAAGAAATGCTGCCAGTTAGCTGATGGTGTGATTCTTTCACATCCCTTGAAAGAGCTCCTTTAGACCTTTTATGTATGTTAGTAGGAACAACTATGAACAACACAGCAAATAATAAAACTATATCACAAGTACCACCATGATCAGCAGTCACCATAAAGCACATCCCAATTTCAGAAATATTAAAACATGGGGAATTGTGTGCCTTAGAGTCAATGAAACCCAATAGTATGCACACATTTGTCTGATTTTATAGAGATGATTGAAATGTGGTCTATCTTTATGAAATCCATACTTACTTTCTAGAAGGGCTGAAAGGTATAAATGCATCCTACAGTTCACTTCTATTTTACCTCTCAGATTGATTTATGGCTATTTTCTTAATCCCCCACATACAAGAGGAATCAACATGAATTTTTAAATGAGGCATAGATCTTCAAATGTAATTTTCACATCTTAGACTGCTGCATCAGACACACACATGCCTGGTACACACAAGGACACCAAGCCCATAAGCCCACATCTCTTACATGGCATCGCTCCACATTATGAGAGCAAAGCTCATTCAAAGCAGTTCTGGGGTTCCTCAGAATATTTTTCACTTCCACCTTTTGCACAAGCCGTAACTGGTATTAATATAAGATGGAAAGCAATGTATAACATAAGTGAGCTTGCTCCAGCGCTAAATGCTGAAGACAAAGTTGGGAGTGAATCCTGCATTAGAGATCTCAGTCACTTTGTGAATCACAATGACAAGGACACCCCGGGTTTCAAAGACTGTCTAAGTGAAGCATGATTGCAACTTCAGGGAGTGATTTTTCTAATTGCCTTCATCATCTGAACATGCACAGAGAAAAACAACTTTTGTCATATATATATTTAAACAAAGAAGATATATTCATGTTCTAGGCTGCATGCAAAGTTACCTGGCCCAATAATTATACAGAAATAACATTTCCTTTTAAATGTCCCTTTAACTCCTGAAAATCTAAAATGAGAATACCCACAGCTGGTTACAAGGTTGTAAAATCAATACCTTCAAATGTGGGTGCAGGCCATAAATTGATACAACATTGATTTTTAAAAAAAACCCTTTGGAAATATAATTTAAGAACATGTTTCTGAAATCCTAGAAAGTATTCAATTCTTTTGATCTAATAATCTCACTCCTTGCATCTAATTCTAAGGAATTTACTTTAAAAAGGAGAAATGCTTTATGTATAAAATTTTCAATCAACTTACTTATAAAGACAAAAAACTCACAACAGCCTGCATGTCTAACAACAGGAAAAGATTTACGTAAATTATAATAGTTCCATCAGATGGAATACTACAGCCCATTAAAATATTAACTTTGAAGACATTATAACAATATAAACTACTCAAAATATGATGCCAAGAGAAAAAGCAGAAATCATTTTATTGTGACAAGTGTACCTTAATGTAAAAACGTCTAGACATAGATAAGGACAGTAAAGGAAACAAACAAAAAGAAAGTAAAAACAATTTTGCCACAAATCTAGAAAGGGAGATGATTTTGCTTTCATTCCCAGAATGTGTATTATGATATGACTGCTCAACAAAATGTTTTTTGAAGATGGTAGCTGATTATCATAAATGATCAAGTGCATTCAAGGTGTATTGTTACTATCTTCCTATGGACATTTGTGTAAAGAGACCGCTACCGTATTGTGATGCATGCGCTAGTCTCATTCTGCATTGGCCCTACATATCTGCGAGAGATGAATTTTCCTGTAGGTCTCCAGAGGTGGCACAGGGAACAATGTCAGGTACCAGACGCTGCAGTAAACAGGCCTGGGTGTGAGTCCATTCCCACACAGGCCATGGGACCCTAGGGAGTTTTCTGGAGGGCTCTGTGATAATAATTCCCAGCTCCCTGGCTGAGCTGTGATAATGATTCCCAATTAGGTATGAAAAGGAGTCTACATAATGCATCACTAAGCTAGAGGTTTTAATATTACCTGGATACAAGACGGTTATGGTGCAATGATGCAATGGCAAATTTCCAGTTAGAGTGTAGCTTTAAATTACTTACAAATCAGGTTTGTTGCGGTTGAGGAGGTATCTGCATCTTCAACCACCCAACAATTCTGGTTTGCAAGAGCATGTTCTTTGGCTGCACCACGTCACTGCCCTGTTTAAAATTCTTCCATGACCACAGGTGCCCGTAAGGTCAATTCCAAACACTGGGTCCTGTAAGATGGCCACTGGGTCCTGTAAGATCAGCCCAGCACTCGGCCTGAGGCTTCCCTCCTCACACACTGCATTGCAGGAGTACTGAAGTTCCTACAATCTCCCCAGTGGGCCATGTTTAGGCTTTACCATCTGCCTTTGCATATTCTGTACCCACCCCCCCACCAGCTGAAATACCCTTCCCCTCTCTGCCAACCTCTCCTTCCTGGGAACTCATACCATTTCTGCAAGGCTTAGTCTAACAGGAAATCTCCTCTGACCCCTCCTCCCTGTCCCAGGGTTAGGGTCCCTCTTGCAGGATACCAAAGTCCCTTGAGCTCCTTGCATCATCCTGGCTATCTATCTGCCCTGCAAGCTCCCGGAGGGTTAGAACCTTGCCTTCCACCTTCCTCGTAGTCTTGTTGCCCAACACGGGGGTGAGTACAGAAAAAGATGATCAGTAAATGCCTATGAAATAAATGAATCAACTTGCACAGGTGCTGAGAAATAGACTGGCAAAACCAAACAAGTTAATGTTTCACTGAGCTGGAAACTGGTGAAATGAGAGTCCTAACCTTGGGCTTTAACCAGTTGACCTTGAGCCTGACCACTTTCGGAATGAAGAATAGCAGGAAAATCAAAAGGTGGCTCTGCCAGATATAACTATGTTGCCAATAAATATTTTAAAACAAAGTTCCCGGAATAAAGAAAAAAGACACTTGTCGATATAAGGGATGGAAATTTCCTCTGTAAATATAAGAAAGACATTAATAAAATTATCTAAATTACCTTTGACCCAGGCTAGTACCACGAACCACTAAAATCGAGAGTGATAAAAGTGTGTGCTTTTCTCTGGAAAGAAGTCCAAGGCCTTTATCCAAGTATCCTGCTATAGTCTAAACTGTGTCCCCACCAAACTTCAGATGCTGAAGCTTTAGCCTTCAATATGACTATATCTGGAGAGGACATCTAAGAAGATAATTAATAGTCAGTGATGTTATAAGGGTGGGGCCCTAACCCTATGGGATTGGCGTTCTTATAAGAAGAGGAAGAGCAACCAGAGATCTCTATCTCCGGAGCACACACAGGAAGGCCATGTGAAGACCCAAGGAGGAGGCTGTCTACCAGCCAGGAAGAGAGCCCTTGCTGGAAACCCACTCTGAAGGCACCTTGATCTTGGACTTCCAGCCTCCAAAACAGTAAGAAAAATAAATTTCTGTTGTTCAAGCCACCACCGCCAACAGATTCTAATGTCTAAGCATCTGTGGTATCTTGTTATATTAATAGCAGCCTGAGCAGACCAGCATTGGTCCCTTCCCCAAAATAGACAGGAAACTTTTGACTTGTTGAGAATAGAAAGGTTTTGACCCAAGTCATCCTCTCCATCTGTCAATGAGTTTGTATCTTCTCACAGGGTCTAAGCAGCTCTGAATGTCACCTCACAGGGCAAAAAGGCTTCCAGAGGAACAGGCCTGATCCACATCCACCCCAAGCAAGATGTCCCTAGCAGACCACACATTTAAATACCGATTTCAGGGTCGAGATCACTTTGCTTTCCATAGAGCAGTTCAGGGTTATTGTGAGCTTGGCTGGGGAAAGAGTTCAGCTACACGGTGTCCGAATGCTTTCTGGAACGCACAAGGGCCTCCCCCACCCACCTGTCTACCTGTTCTCTGTCCACTCCTGGCTCCCACCTACCTGTGCACCAGAATAACAAACAGGAAGAAATCAATCCTCCTTGGGTCCCCAAATCCTACACTGGCCCCACTTACAGCCCTTAGCATGGTCCTCAGTGCCACCAGACTGGGAACTCCTGTAAGAAAGGGCCAGATGGGCCTGACTCAATTACACAGACTGTACTCAGGTATTCTTCTCAGAGGGACTGTGGTGGTGAGCATTCAACTACCATCCACAACCTCAGAATTCCCAGGCAAAAAATCCACCTGCCAACGCAGGAGATGGAAGAAAAGTGGGTTTGATCCCTGGGTCGGGAAAATCCCCTGGAGGAAGGCATAGCAACCCACTCCAGTATTCTTGCCTGGAATATTCCACGGACAGAGGAGCCTGGCGGGCTATATAGTCCATAGGGTTGCAAAGAGCCGGACACAACTGAGCATGTACAACGTTGGAAGATCTAGAGACCATGACCAGTGCCCAAAAGCCTACTGTCTCCAGGGCAAGAGTGTCCAGCCTCCAAGCCAGCAGTGATACATCCCTTTCTTCACCTGTAAAATGGAACAACAAAGGTACCCACCTCCTAGGGTTGCTGTGAGGCCTGAGTGAGGACATATAAAGTGTCTGGTACATGAAATGTGTTCAGTAGTCCTGGCTCTTATGGAGGGCACATGAGACTGAAGAAACAGGTGCAATAGGAAACGGAGCTTTCACAGGCAGGGTTACCAGATAAACAACACTGTGCAGAGCTCGGTACTGATTCTATTTACAAGGCACTTCTCACATGGATTACCAGTGGTTAAGTTTCGAACAATCCCCTAACGTAGAGGTTGGTTATCCTAAGTCTTACCTCCTAGATGAAGAAAGGAAGGTGTCAGAGAGGTTAAGGAAGTTGCCCCACAGACACACAGCGCTGGGAAAGGGGTTCTGCTGGTCCAAACACCAAGCTCTATCGACCTGAGCCGCAGGAACCCAGTTCTGGAGTTTCGACGCGGTTGGGCCGCCTACAACACTCCTTCACCTGGGCGGCGGCCAACAGCGGGACGCTTTCCGCCCGGCCTCAAGAGTTTAACCAGGAAAAGTTTCCCCAGGCTGTTCTGGGCGAACGAGGAGGGCAGCATGGAACCTGCCGGTGCACCAGACCAAATGCATAGTACACACGCGCGCGCGCACACACACACACACACACACACACACGCCGCCTTCTGCAGCCGCCCGCTCTAAGTGGGGGACCTCGGCTTCCCCGGAGCCCGAGCAACATTCGGACTCGCCTCCTAAGTCCACTCGCCCCTCCTGTTTTCCCAAGTGAAGCCTCGGCGTTCTCCCTTCCCTAGGAATCCGCGCCCGGCACGGGCTGGGCGCCGTCTCCCGGGCCCCCAAGGGGCGCCGAAACAGAGGAGTTACCTCGGAGGAAAGCCCCGCGCCTGGCACGGGTCAGGCGCGCAGCCCGCGCTCAAGCCGAGGGTAACCGGGGAAGGAGGGCTGCCCGACCGAAGCCCTTACCTTCCTCATTCTCGTCAAACACCGGGGGCTTGTGGGAGTGGTTCCCGCCCATATTCCGCCGCGGCGGCTGCCGCTGCTACATTCCCGGCCGCCGGGATGCGGGGCGAGCCGCGCGGGGTGCGGATGCGCCGCGAGCGTCCAGTCCCGCCTGCCGCCGCGCGCCGAGCCGGAGGGGGCCGAGCGCCACGCAGGGGCGGGAACCGCGCCCCCCCTCCGGGGCGTCCCCTTGTCCCTGGCGGCGCTCTCCCGGTGTTCCCGCCGCGCCCCGGCCACGCTAGCTCGTCCTCCGGGCCGGGTTCCAGGCTCCCGCACGCACCCGAGAACGCGGGAGCTCCCAGCGCCGGGGCCACACAGAGCCGCACTCCTCGCTGGAGACCGGAGGCGGCGCGGGAGGAGGAGGAGGAACAGGAGGGGAAGGAGGCGATGGGCGCGGGCTGCGTAGAGGGGGCGCGCGAGCGCAGCCCCGAGGGCGGCCTGGAGGAGGGGGCGCGGCGGGCGCTGCGGGTCAGCAGGTCTGGGAAGAGTCGACGCGGGCACCCGAGCTGAGCGCCGGGTCCGCCCGGAGGAGTCGGGCGCTCACCTCCCGGCGTCAAGCAAGTCGTGAGCCATCTAGTGTGCGCCCGGCCCCAGCCAAAAGCTTTCGAAACGCAATCCTCTGTCACCTCCGAAAACCACTGTTGCCCATTTTAGAGTCGGGTAGACTGAGGTTCAGAGGTAAAGGAGCTCTTCGGTTAGTCGGCGCTGGCTGCGAAGGGAGCCCCTCGGACGCCCCACTGACCTTATTTGCCCACTTGAGCAGAGTCTCGGGCAATTCTGCAGCAGACGCCTTTCCTCTTGGTGTTTACTAAATGTTTAATGAGTCTGGACCCTCTCGGACTCAGTTTCTGCCCTGTATTCTACGGGGGAAACTGAGTTTGCCCCCAAATCATTCTCCCTAGGACTGGCTGCGCATGGGCCTCGGAAGTCCCCTGAAACTGAACTAAAGCCTGTTAGCAAAGGGGACGGGGATGCTAAAGACGGGGGTGCGATGCGTGCGCCCCAAAACTCTCCTGGGGCGAGCACGTACTCTCAGAGGGACCCGCAGGTTACCCGCGCGGTGCAGTCCCGCTCGCCCAGCCCGCCATGCAGCCAGGATCGTTGGCCACATCCTGCCATCTACTGGGCGTCTTCAGCCACTGTCTGTGTGCTTCGTATTAATAGAAAGCCTCGGTTCTTTTACTTCCCCATCCTTTCTCCCAGCCCCCTAGTTTTTGCCTGTCTCTCTGTCTCTCTCTCTGGGAGACGAAGTGGGGACGGTTCTCTAACATCAAACCTCCCGCAGACAATGGGAGGCGAGTGAGCCCTGCGAGCCAGCCCCATCCAGCCAAAGTTTCAGGATTTGCCCAAACCACTAGGCCTCATGGGTCAGACAAGCCTCATTCACAGACCTGCTTCCACCACTTACAGTCGCTATGCAGTTCCAGCTTCTAGTTCTCATCTGTGAAATGCGGAGGTTGATATTAACTCCCCAGCATTGCTATGAGGATTCTACCACATCATATTTATAAAAGTGGGTAACAGGGCCCAGGCATGTAACAATGATGAATAATTATTTCTTGCTTTTCATTATACTGACAAGCATTGGCTGAGAGGCCAGGCTATAGCAAGCAATATAATGAACCAAGATAAAGCAGGTACAGCCCCTAGATCAAGGCAGGAGGATGGATGGTGATGGGCATGAGCACTGGGTCCTGTTCCTCCCAGATTTCACCCCACTTTGACACTCTCTAGCAGGCTAACGTGGGTAAATTACTTAACCTCTGCTGGCCTCAGTTTGTTCACCCATAACATGAGTGTGATAATAATGGTATTTTTACCCTTCCTAGGGTTGTTATGCAGAATAAATGATGTCGCTACCTGGAAACAATAAACACAACCCAGGTGTTAGCATTATCCTCCATAAGGAGCTATGGTGTAAATTGTACTCTGGGCTTACAGTTCTTCTCTCCTTGTCCCTGACATGGCTCACTGGGATGAGGGGCCATTTCTTACTTTCTGACCACTGACATGGAGCGTGCCATTGAACTTAGTTTGGCCACTGGTCTATGGGAGGAAGTGACGGTATGCCGGTTCTGAGTGACAACCTTAAGATGTCACGTGTTTCAGCTCTCTTGTCCTTCTGCCATCCACCATGAGAAGCGCTGGCCTTGGGTAGCCTCTGAACCCCAACGGGCACACTGAACCCCACATATGTCCTGAAGCAGCGCTACTGTTGAGTCCTGCCCCAGGGCCTCAGGTGCGATGTGTGGTTTGTATCAAAGCCATAGTATCAGAGTCCAGACCGAAGGTCACCTCCAAAGCTGACTGAGCCCCTTAGTAACCATTTCCAAAAGCCCCCGGATCAGCACCAGCAAGCTTTTCGACCCAATATTGGGCAAAAATGCCCACCTCAGTAGTCACCCTATAGCACCCTAACCAGTCACCTAATGCCAACTTTCCAGCAGGGATTTTCTTTGTTCCAAGGCTATTAAAATTGGCTACTAATCCATAAAAATTATCAACTCTCCATGGTCTGTCAGGAGGCTGGCCCACTGCGCTCACAGTGCCCACTTTATCTCTGCTCTTTATTAATAAACTCGCTCCCTTCTGAAATGCTCTGTGTCTGGAAATTCTTTTCCAACCCATGTTGACTGCTTCAACAGCTACAAGCTCACAAGCAAGAAAAATATGTGCTCTTGTAAGGCACTGAGATTGGGGGGAAGTGCAGTTCCACAGCATATCACAGAAAAAGCTGATGAATACAGATATTCAATTAACAGTCATGCATGCAAAAGCTGTAACTGCAAACTGTGTGGTGTGGAAGGAACCCTAGGAGGCTGTGAGAACACAGGAAGCAGCTGTCCCAGTTCTGATAGTCTGGACAGGTGCAGGGTCCCATAGAAAGAAGTCATGAGCATTTGTTCGAGAAGGGGATGACAGAGGATGAGATGGTTGGATGGCATCACCAACTCCATGGACATGAATTTGAGCAAGCTCCAAGAGTTGGTAATAAACAGGAAGGCTGGCGTGCTGCGGTTCATAGGGTCGCAAAGAATCAAATATGACTGAGCAGCTGAACTGACTGAACTTCCTCCTTTGTTGAACAAGCGTTTTCTGAACACTTAACGTGGGCCAGGTCCTGGGGTGGGTGCTGAAGACAGACCCTGTGATGAGTAACACAGAATCTGTGAAGCTGAAGTTTAGAAGGCTGGTGCAGGACAAGGGCAACACCCACAGGAAGGCCCCTCAACAGTCACTGAGTCCAAGTTTGTGCTGCTCGCCACAAGACAGGCCAATGAATCAGGAGACAAGCTATTGGGAAAAGGAGTAGGGACTTTATCTGGAAAGCCAACAGACCAAGATGATAGTGGCCTAGTGTCTAAAAAAGAGCCTTCATCTTTCCCAAGTTACAATTCAGGCTTCTCTTTTACTCAAAGGGGAAGGTGTGTGGTTGGTTGTTCCAAACTGCCTGGTGTCAGAATCCTTTGTTCTTGCAGTTATCCAGTAGGTCAGGCCACAGTGTTTCTGTAAACCTCCAACATGGCAAATGTTATTCCTTGTTCTGCAACTTTGTATCTCTGTATAAACAGAAAAGTGTTATACCTCTAAAGATCAGGGCCTTGAGAAGGGGCTATCCTGTATACCTCACGCTCAGTTCAGTTCAGTCGCTCAGTCATGGCCAACTCTTTGCGACCCCATGAATCGGTATCTCGTGCTAGAGGCAATATTATCATAAATTTTTTGCCTGCGGCAGTGTGGCATGTGGGATCTTAGTTCCCTGACCAGGGATTAAACCCACACCCCCTGCAGTGCAGGCATTGATTTTCAACCACAGGGAAGTCTCAACATTCTTAACTGGTAGCAACAGAGCACAAAGCTTAAAGTAAAGGAAACAGATCCAAGATGGAGCCAGATTTACTCTTCCTTATCCACATTCAAAGAACCCAACTGGAGGGAGATGGTGTGTGAGCTGAGACCAGAAGGACAAGAAGGAATCAGCCACGTGGGAGGAAAAAGGGGTAGCTGGGCAAAGTACTGAAGCTGAGTAAGGAGGGTTTCGGCTGTTCCAGGAGGCTGGAGCAGTGTCGGAGCACAGGGGTGGTCAGGATGGCATCTGTGACACATCGAATGGAGCGCTCTCTGGGTGCCAGTTCCGTGCCAGCCGTTTGCAGGAAGCGTGGCCCTCCAAGCAGCCTCTTCCCTGGATCCTCTCCCATTTATAGATATTATTCTAGGCCTGTTACTTCCAGTGCTTTTCATGGATCACCCCTTTTAATCCTTACAACAAACCTGGCCAGTGGGCTTGACCATAACCCCTGTACTGACAAACACAAAAGCATAGAAAGAGGAAAGTGACAGTGAAGTCGCTCAGTCGTGTCCGACTCCTAGTGACCCCATGGACTGCAGCCTACCAGGCTCTTTCGTCCATGGGATTTTCCAGACAAGAGTACTGGAGTGGGTTGCCACTGCCTTCTCCAGTAAAGGTAGGCAAATAAGAACTATGAGGCCAGTAAGTACGTTTTGGCTGCTTCTACTGTGCTAAGCAGGTGAGAGAACTCTGGCTTTCCTAACGGGAGCCCTTCTGAACAGCTTAGTCCCTTAGCTGCCACTAGCTGTCAGCCTCCCCATGGATGTTATCCATGTGCACTTTGAGGTAGTCGTTCCTTGTAAATGTATTATGGCAAAACTGGCATTCTGCCAGCAGACAATTGGGATTATGAGTCATCTTGTGTCAGATCAGCATTTTCTTCAGGCTAAAAGCCAAGTCACAAATGTCACACTGGAAAGGCTTCTCTCCGGTACGCGTCCTCGTGGGTTTGTCCAGGCTGCGCTTCTGGCTGAAGGCCTTGCCGCACTCTGAGCACTTGTACGGCTTCTCCCTGGTGTGAGTACGAATCTGCATCTTCAGGCCGTCATTTTTACTGAATCCTTTCTCACAGTAAGGGCACTGATAGGGATGCTCACCTGTGTGGCTACGGATGTGAACTCTCAGTGTGCCACTGCTGGCCAATTTCTGGCCACAATATGGACAGATTTTCTCCTTTTCTCCTGTGTTTTCTTATGACTTCTAAGTACTGAAGGTGTAACAAATGCCTATTACACAGCTCACATCTGTACTTCTTGTGCCTTTCGTGGACCACCTGGACATGAACATCCAAGGTGTCCTTTCTTTTAAAGGTGGCATCACAGTGATGGCACTTGAATGTCCTCTCACTGTTACATATAAGCAGGTGTCTCTGCAAAGAAAATGCAGAGTCCAAATGGTTGCAGAGTGGTGGAGGTTTCAATCCACAGTTGAAACATAGGTATCAGATCTTAAAGAAACAGTGTAGGGAATAGTGGCTGTGAAATTCAGATCATTTTAATTTTCTTTTTTAAAATAGTTTTATATTATTTTCTGTACTATCAACATTTTAATAATCAGCAAAAACAATGAGAATATTTTCATTTCAAAAAAACCTTGTGGACACTAATCCACACCTGATTTTGTAAGGCACATTTCATGGGTCATCCCTAAGTTACTATGTGTCAAGAGGCAGTGCTAGGAAATCCCCATTTTGCAGGGCTTCCAAAATCCTTCATTTTGGATAAAAAGAAGCTCAGAGAGTCAAATAGCTTGCCCTTAATGCCACTGTTGCCACCTATGGCTATGGTAAAAAGTTACCATGAACTTGGCGTCTTAAAGCAGCAGATGTATATTTCCTCACTGTTCTGGAAGTCAGAAATATGAAATGAAGCTGTCTGCACAGCGGACTCCCTCTAGAGTCTCTGAGATGAGGCTCAGTTACAGGCTTCTTCCTGCTTCTGGTGGCTCCAGGGACTGCCTCCTTGCCTCAGGCTGTAGGACCCCATCCTCGCTGCCACCTTCACGCAACCTTCTGTCTCCCCATGTCCCCTCCTCCCTGTCTTTTGTTGCTGTGCTTAGTCACTCAGTCATGTGACCCCATGGACTGTAGCCCTCCAGGCTCCTCTGTCCATGGAATTTTCCAAGCAAGAATACTGGAGTGGATTGCCATTTCCTCCTCCAGGGAATCTTCCTGACCCAGTGATCAAACCCCCACCTCCTGCACTGGCAGACGGATTCTTTACCACTGAGCCACCTGGGAAGCCCTCAACACAAGAAGTGTACCTGATAAAAACTTGGTTAGAGGGGATGTCCAGACAGCTTCTGGCAAAAGACTTCTTTCCTGTTGTCATTTAGTCCTTTAATTAGCATGCCCTGAGCTTGTCTTCTGTATTAGATGCTGTGCTAGGAGCATTAAGGAGACCAGAGAGTAAAAATGCATCCTGCCACCTCCTATGATAAAAGGCTGTCCAGGGTGTCCTGGAGGCAGAGTGGAGGATTTATGGTTGTTCTCTGTGTCTCATCATCTATAAAATTATCATTTGTCCCAAGGATTATGTGAGCTACATAGCTCTAGATTTATGAGAGATATAAGCGAATCCATATGCATAATTAAGGCTAATATGTAGTATATATGCTTCAAAGGTAAGTAGAGGTTTATGTTTTCATTCCACATAGAAGGCTCAGCTCTTAACTCTTCCTACTTACAGCTCCATAAAATATTCTTTACCGGAAAAGATTTTTCAGGTGCTATTAGGAAACACTGAGACAGAGGAGATTTCACTGGACCCTTCTGATCAGAAGCCCACTGCCCAAAGAATATGATAGATAAGAACTCCATTCTCCTACCAGGTCTGGGTGAGGTCTTTTGTCAAGGAGACAGAGTCAGGTGTTTAATCTGACCACCCCAGCCTCCCCACCAAGACTCATTTCCAACCAGGAAGATCTCCAGATGTGGAAATGGGGTATAGATGACAAGGTGGTGTGCTCCACCACTCTGCTGTCCCTCGCAGACAGCTGAGGCTGGGAAGCCTCCAGAAACTCTCTTCATGACTGTTTGTGGCTGCAGGATCAGTCCGTTCCTGCCAGCTGAATTCTTCTGAAGTAAGCATTATACCTCCTTCTTCTTTCTCCTGAGTAATGTGGAGGGTCGCTCAGCCTCCTGAATGAGGGTGGCTAAGCTACTTGATGTTAGCTGTGTTCTAGACAAAGCCAGCTTGCAGGTCTGGCCCTCTTGCCTGGCTCACATGCTGGTAAAGGCTTTGTGCAGTCTTTCGACACTCTGCAAAATAAATCAACACAATAAAAGCCATCTGCTTCTCTGCCCTGAGAGGATCTGTCTTCTGTCCACAGAAGGTTAACTGTGGATAGACCAGGAAAGTTACAGCCTAGGGCTGCTCCTATGAGTCTGACAAGGGATTGAGTAGACGATTCTGTGTTGCGTCTTGGTTCCCAAACAGAGGCACAGAAAATAAGAACTGGGATGCTTTTTCTGACTTCAGTTTTCATGAGTAGATTCTCAGGGCTGCTGCTCCTATCACAGAGAGAATGATTAAGCATTCACCAGACTTGCATTTAAAGCTATAAACTCCAGCAGTTTTAACCTGTAATTTTATGTAGCACGATCATGCTGAGGAGGCTCATAATTCTCCAGGGTAGAATGTCTCTGTGCCAAGCCATTTTTTTTTTAATCTGCTAGATCAGATTTTGTTATCGTTTCTGTTAAGCCTATTTTATTTAAAACTTGATTCTGGTTCACTTAGAGTAAATACCGTCTGCTTGCATTCTTTTTCAATATGTTCTGTTTGGCAGCGTTGTACATTATAAAGAAAAAATAAGAAGAAGAAAGGCTGTTTTGTGGCATGCCAAGATAAGGAATGGTTTGTACAGCCAATTCGTTGTTGAAAATCATTTCACTTGGGTAGGAAAATCTCCCTAAAGATTTTTTTTTAATGGTAATTTCAAAGAGTAACCTTTTATTGTTAAGAGCCTTTGTGGTTGAGGGTGTGTGTGCACACAGCTTACTTAAAAGAAGGGTCTGTCACTTGCTACTGTGAAGTGTAACTGCTTTTCCTGGCATGATAAAACTTCCCTAGTTTGCAACTTGGTAGTCCAGCAATTCTGAGGGCCTCATTTTTTTTATTAAAACAACTTGCATAGTAGCTCCATGCTGACCTCAAATTAATTAAGTGTTGGAGGGAAATTCTAGCTGTAATGTGAACCAGACTGGGTCAGGAGGAAGGCTTAGTAGCTGCCAAAAGCAGCATCCATGGAATGTGTAACACTGTGTTCCCCCCTGGGTTGACAGGAGTTCTTAGGGGCTTAAAGGAATGAATACCGTAAACTGCACTTGAACTTGTGTGGACTTATGTGTATGTATGTGCATGCCCATGCAAGCATGTTTCAGTATTTTAGTGGGGAGAGAGTAAAAGTCTTTCATTGTTCCTTAAAAAGTTCCCCAAGTCTTCCTCTTCTGAAAAAAAAGGACTGAGAACCACTGATCTGTAGAATGCTGCTGCTGCTGCTAAGTCGCTTCAGTCGTGTCCGACTCTGTGTGACCCCATAGACAGCAGCCCACTAGGCTCCTCTGTCTCTGGGATTCTCCAGGCAAGAATACTGGAGTGGGTTGCCATTTCCTACTCCAATGCATGAAAATGAAAAGCGAAAGTGAAGTCGCTCAGTCATGCCCGATTCTTAGCAACCCCATGGACTGCAGCCTACCAGGCTCCTCTGCCCACAGGATTTTCCAGGCAAGAGTACTGGAGTGGGGTTGTCATTGCCTTCTCCGAAAGTTGTGTCAGTTTCTGCTATTTAGCAAAGTGAATCAGCTATACATATACATACACCCCTTCTTTTTTAGATTTCCTTACCACTTAGTTCCCCACAGAGCACTGAGTAGAGTTCCCTGTGCTATACAGTAGATTCTCATTAATTATCTATTTTATACGTACTAGCATATATATCGGAGAAGGCAATGGCACCCCACTCCAGTACTCTTGCCTGGAAAATCCCATGGATGGAGGAGCCTGGTAGGGTGCAGTCCATGAGGTCGCTAAGAGTCGGGCACGACTGAGCAACTTCACTTTCGCTTTTCGTTTTCATGCACTGGAGAAGGAAATGGCAACCCACTCCAGTGTTCTTGCCTGGAGAATCCCAGGGATGGGGGAGCCTGGTGGGCTGCCTTCTGTGGGGTCGCAAGAGTCGGACACGACTGAAGCGACTTAGCAGCAGCAGCAGCAGCAGCATATATATGTCAATCCCAATCTCCCAATTCGATGATCCAACGGTTGTTGGCAATTTGATCTCTGGTTCCTCTGCCTTTTCTAATCCAGCTTGAACATCTGGAAGTTCATGATTCACATACTGTTGAAGCCTCAGGTGGAGAATTTTGAGCATTACTTTGCTAGCGTATGAGATGAGTGCAATTGCGCGGTAGTTTGAGCATTCTTTGACATTGCCCTTATTTGGGATTGGAATGAAAACTGACCTTTTCCAGTCCTGTGGCCACTGTTGAGTTTTTGCTGGCATATTGAGTGCAGCACTTTCACAGCATCATCTTTTAGGATTTGAAATAGCTCAACTGGAATTCCTTCACCTTCACTAGCTTTGTTTGTAGTGATGCTTTCTAAGGCCCACTTGGAGTCCATCCTGGACTTTGCATTCCAGGATGTCTGGCTCTAGGTGAGTGATCACACCATCGTGATCATCTGGGTCATGAAGATCTTTTTTGTATAGTTCTTCTGTGCATTTTTGCCACATCTTCTTAATATCTTAGTATCTTCTTAATATCTTCTGCTTCTTCAAGAGATGGGAGTTCCAGACCACCTTATCTGCCTCCTAAGAAATCTGTATACGGTCAAGAAGCAACAGTTGGAACTGGACATGGAACAACAGACTGGTTCCAAATAGAGAAAGGAGTATGTCAAGGTTGTATATTGCCACCCTGCTTAAACTTATATAGAAAGTACATCATGTGAAATACTGGGCTGGATTAAGCACAAGCTGGAATCAAAGTTGCCAAGAGAAATATCTATAACCTCAGATATGCAGATGACACCACCCTTATGGCAGAAAGTGAAGAGGAACTAAAGGGCCTCTTGATGGAAGTGAAAGAGGAGAATGAAAAACTTGGCTTAAAACTCAACATTCAGAAAACTAAGATCATGGCATCCAGTCCCATCACTTCATGGCAAATAAATGGGGAAACAATGGAAACAGTGAGAGACTTTATTTTGGAGGGCTCCAAAATCACTGCATATGGTGACCACGCCATGAAATTAAAAGGCGCTTGTTCCCTGGAAGAAAAGCTATGATCAACCTAGACAGCATTTTAAAAAGCAGAGACATTACTTTGCCAACAAAGGTCCATCTAGTCAAAGCTCTGTTTTTTCCAGTAGTCATGTATGGATGTGAGAGTTGGACTATAAAGAAAGCTGAGTGATGAAGAACTGATGCTTTGAACTGTGGTGCTGAACAAGACTCTTGAGAGTCCCTTGAACTGCAAGGAAATCCAACCGGTCCATCCTAAAGGAAATCAGTCCTGAGTATTCATTGGACGGGCTGATGCTGAAGCTGGAACTCCAATACTTTGGCCACTTGATGTGAAGAATTGACTCATTGGAAAAGACTCTGATGCTGGGAAAGATTGAAGGAGGAGAAGGGGATGACAGAGGATGAGAAGGTTGGATGGCGTCACTGGCTCAATGTACGAGTTTGAGCAAGCTCCAGGAGTTGATAGACAGGGAGGCCTGGCATGCTGCAGTCCATGGGGTCACAAAGAGTCAGACATGACTGAACTGAGTCTCCCAGTTCATCCTGCCCCTCTCTTCTCCTTTCGGTGTCCATGGATTTGTTCTCTGTGTCTGCGTCTCTGTTTCTGTTTTGCTAATAATCTCATCTGTACCATGTTTTTAGATTGTACGTATAAGCAATATTATACTATACTTGTTTTTCTCTTCCTGGCTTGCTTCACACTGTATGACAGTCTCTAAGTCCATCCATGTCTCTGCAAATGGCACAATTTCATTCCTTTCTATGGCTGAGTAATATTTCAAAAGAAAGGTTTCAATAAGCCCAGATTCTTGTATCTTCCCACATATAGAAAAATGCTAAATTCCTTAATTGAGATCCCTGGTTTTCTGTAACTAATAGTAATCTTTTGAAGTTTTGACTAACTCACCTTTTCTGTAAAAACTCCTATAAACCCTGGCTCCCCACTTGCCTCTTTGGATCAGTCTTTCAGAGCTAGCTGAGATGCTGTGTTGCAGGCTCAGGTCCTCAGTTTAGTCCACTGAATAAAACATAACCTTCAGCTTTTAGGCTGCATGGGGATTTTTTAGTCTACATGAGAAGCCACATGAAGTAGCACTAATAGTAAAAGGCACCATGTATTGAGATGGAAGGTGTTTGATCTAAGTATGACTTAAGAGGCAGAAGACAGGTTTGAGAAATTCTATTGTCACTGCCTCATTATGCGACCTCAGATAAGCTACTTCCCGTCCCTGGGCCTCAGTTTCCTTATCCGTAAGACTGAAAGAATAAAGGAGTTGGGCTGTGTGGCAAAGACTACAACGTGATCTTTGCTATTGATCCGACCCTTCTTTCCTTTTAATAACAGAATATGCGCAGAATCTGTTTTAGCTGAGCACATGACTGCCTGGCTAGAGACTGCATCCCAGCTTCCGTTGCGAATAGTAGTCACTGTGCGACTAAGTTCCAGCAAACGGGATGTAAGAAATGATGCGCAGAGTGACTGTTCCTGCCTGTATAGGCTGTGATAGGGACTTAAGAGTGGGCAGCTGCTTCCACCCTGCAGGAGAGGACCACCCCCTAGGAAGGAACAGACTAACCAGAGAAGGAGCCCAGGTCCCTGGATAGCCTCAGACAGAGCACCCTTCTGATCCTGGACTACCTGCCCTAACACCCTTCTGACCTCGGGACTGTTAAGAGAGGATATTGTTGCTAAGTCGCTAAGCTACGTCTGATTCTTTGCGACCCCATGGACTATAGCACACCAGGCTCCTCTGTCCTCCCTTGTCTCCTGGCTGTTGTTCACTCAGTTGTGTCCAACTCTTTGCAACCCCATGGACTGCAGCACACGAGGCTTCCCTGTCCTTCACCATCTCTTGGAGTTTTCTCAAACTCATATCCTTTGAGTCAGTCTGTCATCCCCTTCTCCTCCTGCCCTCTATTTTTCCCAGCACCAGGGTCTTTTCCAATAAGTCAGCTCTTCGCATCAGGTGGCCAAAGTACTAGAGCTTCAGCTTCAGCATCAGTCCTTCCAGTGAATATTCAGAGTTGATTTCCTTTAGGATGGACTGGTTTGATCACCTGGATTTTGCTCAAATTCATGTCCATTGAATCAGTGATGCTATTTAACCATTTCATCCTCTGCTGCCCTTTTCTCCTTGTACCTTCAATCTTTCCCAGCATCAGGGTCTTTTCCAATGAGCTGACTCTTTGCATCAGGTGGCCAAAGTATTGGAGCCTCATTTTTAGCATCAGTCAGTCCTTTCAGTGAATATTCTGGGTTGATTTCCATAACATACTATCATAGTTAACCACCATAGTTATCATTGTTTCTTTGGTGCAGCAGTTTAGCCCAGTATTTAACTATTACAGATTGGATGAATGCCAAGATCATCATCTTCCCTTACATCCAGAGCAAATGGACACATAACAGAGGGCCAGCAAAGTGAGAAAATGAACAAATGAATGGGCTTAATGGGGATATCAGCAATGTGACGGAGATAATTCATGAACCAGACTGGGTATGGATGAGGTCATGTCTAAGTATTCTTCCAATACTAAAATTCTGTCCTAATGCTTCTCAGAACTGAGGCTCATTTGGGAACATGGAAGTGACTGGCATTGTCTTAACCGAGTGTCTTCCAAATAAAGGATGGGGAGGGGAGATTCTAAGAGGGATCAGGGAAATATAATGCACACTCACCCCCTTCACTCTGTTCTGCCCCCTTTCAGTTGTCCACTCATTCACTCAACAAACGTGTGCTTGTTACATGCCAGGCACCAGTAAGTACAGAAATGAACAAGTCCACATGCCAACCCTCACAAGCCAATGCAAAAAGGGGGCAACAGGTAAAGAAAAGCAGAGGTGTGGAAGCTGAAACAGGCTGAAACATGGAGACATCTTAATCTTTGAGAATCTCCACAGCTGGTCTCTAAAAAAGAACCACCTTTATCTCTACCGACTTCAGCACCATCAGGAGTTCCTGATTTGCTTTGGGGAACTTCATCTGTCGGAGCCAGTTCTCAGAGTGCTCAAGGCATCCTCACTGTAGGTCCACTTCCTTTGTCTGCAGAGTAATTGAGATTGATTAGCAACGAACCTGGAGTTCTGGAGGGATCAAAGTTCCAGCCTGTGAGTGAGAAGAGCCGATTGTGATCAGAGCCCACCATGGCTTTTGGACCACTCATTCATTACCCAGTCATTCCGCTCAAACAGGCTTCCTTTCAATTTCCTCTTTGGTGAAATGGGGGTAATTTTCCCTGTCTTAGTGTTATAGTGGAAGCTACTGTAAGACTTTGCGATCTTTTCCTAAGACCCGTCGCTCCAAAGATCACCGAGACTCGGATTCGATGCAAACAGCAAGAGGATTTATTGAGCCGGCGCGCCGGGGTTCAGTCACCTCCAGGGAGGAACGAACCCCAAACAGTCCTTACAGAGCATTTTTAAGCACAAAAACCACAAACGGGTGTAGCTAGGGTGGGGACAATCTGATTGGTTTACATGTCTCGACCTTTACAGGGATAGGCTCGTTTGCTATCTGGCCTATACGGCTGGTCAGGGCCACATTCCGACGGCCTGAAAAATAAAATTTTTTTTTTTAGAAAGTCCCTGAAGGAAAAACATCCCTAGAGAGAGCCTAAAGGCCACATTGCATGAGATAAGAACCTGCCATGTTACATGAGATAAAAACTTGCTCTCAAGGGTTTAGCAAAAAACTTAATTTTCCTCTCACTACCAAGGGCTTTCCTGGTAGCTCCGCTGGTAAAGAATTGACTGCAATGCAGAGACCCTGGTTCATTTCCTGGGTCGGGAAGATCCCCTGGAGAAGGGAATTGCTACTCACTCCAGTATTCTGGCGTGGAGAACTCCACGGATAGAGGAGACTGGCAGGCTACTGTCCGTAAGGTCACAAAGAGTGGGACATGACCGAGAGACTTTCACATTCATAGTGTTCTTGTGCAATTCGAAGCAAAGTACCTAACAGAAGGCCTGCTGTCTACCAAGGGCTCCCATAGAGGTGAATAGATACTAATTTGGTAGCATGAGAAACATTGCTCTAGCCCAGGAGTTCTCAATCAGGGTGATTCCCACCCAGGGGAAATTTGGCAATGTCTGGAGACATTTTTGATGGTCATGATGGTGTGGGGGAAAAGCAGTGCTATTGGCACCTAATGGGTAGGAACCAGGGATGCTGTTAAACATTCTACCATGCACAGGACAGCCCCCAAGGGGGAAAAAAAAATCCCTCTCAAATGACAGCGGTGTCAATGCTGGGAGACTGTGCTCTAGTCCATCAAAATACCAACTTCAACGTGATACATTCAAACTCTTGCTAGAGACCTATAGTATGCAATTTACAATGCCGCCTTGCATTGGTATTTAATATATAATTATGAAACAATATTTCTATGACTGTCAGCTGGAATTTTGGAAACTTTGTCTCAAAATAGCAGCAGCACAAGCCTGAGTTCCTTCTATCCACGTATGAATTGCTGCTGGCAGAACCTGATCCAATTTGCTCAGGTCCACTTGATTGCTCATCAGGAAACAGCCTCGTCTTCTAGTCTGGTCGGCAATGCTGGAATTTATTTTCTGACTTCAGAGGCATGCAATCCTCATAATCAGAACCATAAGGGCCCTGCTGTGTGGAGAAGGAGTAGGATGTTGATGATGGTGATTACCACTATAAGCTGTGATGATTTGAGCTTTTTTTTCCAGCCAACATTCATTGAGCACTTACTACATTCCAAGCACTAAGTGCTAAGTGCTGGGCATTCATGGGAAATAAACTACATACTAAGTGCTGGGCATTGAGTGGGAAATAAAATAAACACAGCCCCCATGCTAATTGCACCTCACTGCTTTCAGATGGCTTTAGCATATATTATTATATTTGCACAAATCTTTGAAACAGGCAGGAAAGGTAGTGGCTAAAGGAGAGAAAGTTACACTTACAGACAAGTACATAATTAGGATTCTAAGTTGCAAACAGAAAAATGAGTCCTAAGTCACATACACATAAAGGGATAGTATTAAAGGATATTCATTGGCTTACACAACCCCTGGGATGGCCAGAGAATTGAATAGGACATGATGCAGCCAGTAACCAAGATCATAGCTCCCTACTGAGCAGGCTGCAGGCCCAGTCCCACTGCTTCTTGGCACTGGCATTGGGGATGCTGAACAGAAAGTGCAATGTGACCAATTTCTCTTCTGAAGCCAATTCTCCTTTAGTTACTTCTAAGTGGTGGGGTCTAGGTGACATCCTTTGTCTTAGCTGCAAGGGAAGCTAGGAAAATTGAATTCTGGTTCTGCATTGCAGAGGTAAGCAGGATTCACAAAGTGGAAATTTCCTTCCCTAAA
>SJYA01000036.1:976596-995331 GCA_006410615.1 Neotragus moschatus | reverse complement strand
GATTCATGGGGTCGCAAAGAGTCGGACACGACTGAACTGAACTGAACATATACATATGCTTAATGGCATAGAACCACTTCTTACTCCCCAACTCTCCAATCAAAACTTAGCTGCTTTATACAGAAAGATGATTGAAAAGAAGCTAAAGTCTCTCTGACCCCAAGAAGGGAGAGAGACCTTAATCGCCCATCGGATATGCTGGGAAACTTCCAGGAAGGGAGGAACTCATTTATAATTCTGTTGAATACAAGTGCAAAGTCACCATGCCATCAGGCCCTGTAGGAAGACTATCTTCTTTCAACTGATGGGGAAAGGAGGCTAAGAAGACCTGTGAATGATACCATTTGAGCCTATTCAGTGTGCTAATGTCACTTCTACTGCTGAAATGTATGATTCTCCATTCTTGAAGAAAGTGGTAGCTGGACTTATACCAACTACTTATCATTGCTCTTCAATCCATCTCTGTCTTTTCCTGAGTGGTCCAACAGAAATTGTATAGAATCTCAGGAAAGGAAAAAATTTAGAACTTTGATTTAGGTTATAGATTTAACAAGCATAATAGAGATGCAGGATGCTCACATAGCAGCCTTACATGACCATTCCAAGGGAGCTGGAGGATTATGATCAATTCAATAGAGTCACTTCTCTGGGCTTCTGGTTCAAGATGGCAGAGTAGAAGGACATACACTCATCTTCTGCGAGAACACTGCAACTGCAACTGGCTGTTGAACAGCCATCAGCAGGAGAATGCTGGAACCCACCAAAAAATGATTCCCCATATCCAAAGACAAAGAAGCTACAATGAGATGGTAGGAGGGGCACAATCATGACAAAAACAAATCCCATACCCACTGAGTGGGTGACTCACAAATGGAGAATAACAACACCAAGGTTTTTCCACCATTGATGAAGATTCTGAGCCCCACATCATGCTTCATAACTTGGAGATCTGGCAAAGGGACTGGGAATGCCCAGGGAATAACCTTGAAATCTAGCAGAATTTGACTGTAGGACTTCCACAGGACTGGGGGAAACAGAGATTCCACCTTTGGAGGGCAAAACAAAATCTTGCACACACCAAGACTCAGAGGAAAGAAGCACTGATGCCACAGGAGACTGAACCAGACCTGCTAGTGCTGGTGGGGGTGGGTCTTCTGTGAAGGCATTGGTTGGCAGTGGCTCATCACAGGGACAGGGGAACTGGTAGAAGCAGTACTGGAAGGTTTCCCTTGGCATAAGTCCCCTTGAAGTTTGCCATAATCCCTACCATAGAACCTGTAGACCCCAGGGCTGGGTCATCTCAGGGCAAACAATTAACAAGGAGGGAGCACAACTCTACTCATCAGAAGATAATTGGATTAAAACTTTATTGAACAAGGTCCTACCCACCAAAGCATGATATAGTTTTTCCCACCAAGTCCCTCCCATCAGGAAGCTTACATAAACCTCTTAGCCCCATCCACCAGAGGACAGACAGAAGAAGCAAGAATAACAATTGCTTAGGCTAGAATGAAAGCCACATTATGGAAAGTTAATCAGGATAAAAAAATAGAGAGTTAAATCCTAGAGCAAGGAACATGATAAAATCCCAGAAAGACAACTAAATGAAGTGGAGATAGGCAACCTTCCTGAAAAAGAATTCAGAATAATGGTAGTGAAGATGACCCAGGATCTCAGAAGCAGAATTGAAAAGATGCAAGAAATGTTTATCAAAGACTTAGAAGAACTAAAGAAGAAACAAACAGAGATGAACAAGGTTTTAGAAAAAATTAACAGGAAAATAAATGTGGCAGAGGAATGGATAAGTGACCTGGAGGACAGAATGGTGGAAATCACTGGTGCAGAACAGACTATAGTAAAAAAAAAAAAAATGAAGAAAGTCTAAGAGACCTCTGGAACAATTTTAAACACACCAACATTCATATTATAGGGGTCCCAGAAAAAGAAGAGAGAGAGAAAGGACATGAAAAAATATTTGAAGAGATAGTAGCTGAAAACTTTTCTAATATTGGAAAGAAAATAGTCAACCAAGTCCAGGAAGCACAGAGAGTCCTAGGCAGGATAAACCCAAGAAGGAGTGTAATAAGAGACAGTAATCAAACTGACAAAAGTTAAAGACAATGATAAAATATTAAAAACAACAAGGGAAAAACAACAAATAACATACAGGGAATCTCCCATAAGGTTATCAGCTGATTTCTCAACAGAACCTCTACAAGCCAGAACAGAATGGTATGATACATTTAGAGTGATGAAAGGAAAGAGCCTACAACCAAAAATACTCTACCCAACAAGATTTGTTCAGAGTTGATGGAGAAATCAAAACCTTTACAAACAAGCAAAAGTTAAGTGAATTCAGCACCACTATACCAGCTTTACAACAAATGCTAAAGAACTTCTCTTGGCAGAAAACACAAGAGAAGGAAAAGACCTACACAAAAGAAGCCTAAAACAATTAAGAAAATTGTATGGAAAGTGTCACTCGATTGAGTCTGACTCTGTGGCCCCATGGACTGTAGCCCGCCAGGCTCCTCTGTCCATGGAATTCTCCAGGCAAGAAAGCTGGAGCGGGTGGCTGTTCCCTTCTCCACGGGATCTTTCCAACCCAGGGATGGAACTTGGGTCTCCTGCATTGCAGGCAGATTCTTTACCATCTGAAATACCATACATATCATAACTGCTTTAAATGGAAAATGCACCAACCAAAAGACATAGACTGGCTGGGCAGATGAAAATATGCATATATGCACTCCCAATTACTACACCACTCTACTTACCCTCCAGATTGTATGTAATTATTTTATATTGTTAGGTTAATCATGTTTCCATTATGGCTTGCAATTGTAATTATCTTTATTTTCCTCTGGCTATCTATTATGAAAACTCATAAACATCTTTTACTATTGTGATTATATAACTATCATTTGTTTAATACTATTGTATCGTGACTGGCAAACAGAAGATAATAGAATTCTATATCACTAAAGCTACCATTTAATAGAAAAACCTGCAATTACATTTTAAAAATTCAGATTCATATCAGAGTCATCTTGAATTTTTTTGAAGAATGCAAATGCCTCATACTGCTTTTTCTCTCCGAAGCTCCAGATGTATTTCTAATGAGCCCTTATGTTTAAAAACAACTGGGCTATATGATCTTTTATCTAGCTTGTTTTACTTTTTCTATTTCATATTCAGTGCTTCTGTTTCAGTTAGTTTGTGTTTTCTCTGTCTCGTGTTTTTCCTTTGATGTTCTTTCTCAAGCCTTTCTTGAGTGTAGTAGAGATTTGTGAATATATATATATATAGTATGTATTATATAATTATATATTTTAGAAAACATAAATTCTTACCTAGCTAAAAAGTTTATGACATTTTGATTCCACTTGTTTGACTTATTACATATAGAATGCTAGATTTCTAATTTATATTCACCCAAAACTTTGATTAGTTATATGTACTTTGGCATCTAGTATTATTGCTAGAAGTCTGGAAAGTTTATTATCTTTGTGATTTAAAAAAATATTGAATGAGGCTTTAAACTTCTAATCTAATTCTTAGAATGTAAAGAAACATTGTGTTATAAAATAAATACTGCAAAAAATTTAATTAATAATTTTAATTAATTAATACTAAATTAATACTCATTTTGTTCAACTTTCACATAATTTAATGCTAGTGTCCATTATTTGTTTTCATACTTTATTCAAGATTCTACATTATTTTTAATTGCATTGATCAGCTTCAGCTGCATGCAACAAATTCTGGAAAATTCTTTTTTCATTTTTATTCTATTACAGATATTTCTATTTTCTTGTTGTGGCTTCTTAGATACACCCATAATTTTAAAATGAACATTTAGTTTCCAAATACATGAGTATTTAAAGTATCTTTGATATTAATTTCTTATTTAAATGCTTTCTTCTTGCAATCACCCTCTGTGTTCTTTTGGTCCTCTAATTTTATTGTTAAAGCCTAACTTAGGCTTTCAATGACTAAGTCAAAGATCTGTCTTAGTAACTATAACATTGCAGTTGAATATGTGTGGGTTATTTTCAAATATCTTTTGATATTGATTTCTAACATAATTCCTCAGTGATAAGAGAACAGACTCTGCATGATGTCAATACCTTTAGACCATCAAGTTTTTTGCACCTAGTCTTATGTCCCTGGATATGTTGCAATTTATAGTTTGTAATCTATGGTAACTCAAGTAGAATTTATATCTTGCTGTTGTATGAAAATTGTATAAATCTTAACTACGTTGAATTGGTTCATAGTGTTTTTCAGATCTACTATATCCTTCTACTTCTCTGTATATTAATTCTATTAATTTTTGAGAGTTTAATATTGAAACTCCAACTAAAAATCTTAATTTATCTACTTAAAAAATAATTGTAAAAAAAGGTGAAAAATAAGGTTGCTTCTCCTATAGACCCAACTATTTTAGCCACAGTGGTTGCAAATATAGCGTGTTTCACAGACTGATGGTGCTTGATATTATTGTCTTGGACATTGCCAGTGCCTTCTTTTCTGTTTTACTAGCTCCAAGGATCAAGATCAATTCACAGTTATCAGCACTGGTTTTACACTCAGCATGGTCATCAGAAAACCACTTAATGGTCTTAAGTAGGAAAGAAATATGAGCAGATAACTGAGGGACAAGATTCTCAGTAAAGTGGAAAGTTCAGTGATGATGGGAAGATTGATACAAAGGTCCTACAGGTTCACGTTACTCAGGATACGAATGAATGTGGCTCAGTTACGCATGTGCATTTGGTCTCCATATGGATGTGCACAAAGGTCTCCACAAGTAATGCCACCAACTTTAAAATTAATGCAGACCACCTCATATTTGCATTCTTCAGAGAATACCTACCACTTGTTTTCTTCTTTCTTATATCTTTAATCCTACCTCACTATACCTGCTTCTCCAGGCTTAGCTCCAAACCAAAAACATGGCCTCTTTTTTTTCCCTCAATTTGATTGGGTGCTTTTATTCCCAGACANACTTTAAAATTAATGCAGGCCACCTCATATTTGCATTCTTCAGAGAATACCTACCACTTGTTTTCTTCTTTCTTATATCTTTAATCCTACCTCACTATACCTGCTTCTCCAGGCTTAGCTCCAAACCAAAAACATGGCCTCTTTTTTTCCCCTCAATTTGATTGGGTGCTTTTATTCCCAGACAATTCTTTTTGGTACTGTTTGTTTGTTTGTTTGTTTTTTGTTATTTACCCTCAGTCTAGCTCACAAACATTCATGCTTGCTCTTATAGACCTTTCTTTCTGAAAAATGTGGTTAGACTAAGAAGAGAGGTGGCGACATCAGAATTAAGGCACTAGAAGTAGGAGTGGAAAGAAGGAGACATGTTGCTGCTTTCATACTGATGTACTGAAATGAATAAACCACAGTTAGAAAACAGATATGGGGAAGAAGAGAACGAAGAGGATGTAAAATGACTTCCAGTATTCCAGCTCTAGCGCTTAATACACCATGGTGCCATTTTCTGAGACTGAAAATACAGAAGAAAGAACAGGGGGAAGGTGGTTAGTTTAGTTTTGACCTATGAGAATAAACAGGCTTACACAGTCTTCTCCCTTAGCTATGATTATTCCTGTCACAGGATGTACTAAGAGCTATATATTTTCTGCAGGGGCACAGTTATTTTTAAGATAGACAAGAAAATTGCAAAAGAAACCCACTTGAGAGGACTATTCTTGACCCACTCTGTGGCCAGAGTTTTGTTCCTTGAGGTAATCTAGTTATGTGCCTTTTATGAATCTATCTGTTCCTTGAACTTAGAAATATAGCAAGGTTATCTAAAGATAAATTATTCATTAGGCCTTTTATTTTCCCAAAAGCACCTTATGTAGGGCAAGAATGGTTTCCACTAAAACAATAATTCATGATGTGATATTTACTTGACTTTGATGTCTTTGTAGCACATCTCCTTAGCACCTATGACACTGACCTAAACAACCTTGCTTGAAATTGTGAACAGCACTCAAATGACAGGAAACACTTTCTCTATATACTTTTCTCTCAGTGAAAGCAGCTTAAAGATTTTGAAGGAAAACCAGATTTTTTTCTCAAATAAATTTTCCATGTTTTATTTATTAATTCAATAACTGTTAATTAGGCACTTACCATGTTTCTTCATGTCTAAGTCCTAATTTTTTATCAGTAACCCCTCTATTCTTCTATCTATTGTTTCTCTATTTTAATTAATCAATTCTTCCTCAGGCTCTCAATTCATTTTATGTGCTGCTTTGAATAAAGCATTGTGTGGCTTTTCCTCCTCCCCAGTGAGTGGTGTAGAACTTCCTTGGGAGGAGGGGCTCTAGCTTTTGAGATTCATGCATACTCATCAAGAATCTTCAGTTATAAGTCAAAGGCAGAAATACAAGTCAAATTATTTTAAGAAGAAACATAGAACAAGTAAGTAAATTTTGCCTCACCTAAGGTGAAGACCAAGGTATATAAATTATTTTCTGTTATGGATAGACTTAAGTACGTGTGAAATGACATGACTCTATAACTTCATCTCAACTCTCTCTCTACCTGAATGATCTTAATTATTATGTATAAGATGCCAATAGAAAAATTGATCCAGGGAATCCAGGGGGAGAAATATATTCTGGGCTAGGAGATTTAGAGAAGTGTTAGGGATCAAGACATGCTTTGAATAATATTCTAGATGTTACTCTTACTTTAAAGTATCTATAACAAACTTAATTACCTTAAGGAACTGTACTAACATCTAACAGGGAAATGTCAGGGAGAATGCGATTTCAGACACAGTTGCTTTTAAGATTCACACAAGATCAACAGAACTCTCTAATTTCTCAGCTCTGTTTCCTTTTACTTTTTGGTTTCATATCTCCTTCTGCAAACAGATTTCCTCCATGTGGCTGGTGGAGGTTGCTATTCCCATCAGCCACAATTGCACATTCTACCAACTTAGCCCATGTGGAAAAGAAAGTGTCATTCTTATTTTCATATCTCAAGTTTTGGAAACATTCAGATTGGCCTCAGTTTGGTCAATCAGTCATCTCTGAACAAACCATGGTGTCTAAGACAATCCATGACTTGGTAAGCCTGAATTACATTCAACCTTGGGAACAAAAGAGTTAAGATGGGGAAAAACAAAACAAAATATCCCAGGGTTCCAAATCCACCAAAATGTGTGGCATATCTGTAGAGAGAGAATAGTTGAATAGACTGTCCAGGTAGAATATTGGCATGCTCAAAGTATTAAACAGTTCAATAAATATTTTTTAAGTCTATCTTTGTCAAATGTTATGCTAAGTGCTGAGACTAAAAAGATGAGTAAGAAATAGGACCTACCTTGATGCAACAAATTTTCTCTTTATAGCTATAGACTTAAAACATATTTATAGCATAACATGGCAAAACAAAAATAAATATATACTCAGAACATTGGGGATACCACATGGGCTGAGGCAAGACTATAGAGAAGTCAGATAAGACCTCTTGGAGAAAGTGATTTCTGACCTGAGTTAGAAAAGCTGAATCAGAATTTGCTGGAAGACAACATGGAAATAGAAGAAGGTGTGTGGTTATACATAATAACACTATTGGTATAACTCTGCATGGTGTATAGATAAGAGCAGGAGAGGAAAAGGCCTGGAAAGATAATCAGGGGACTAATATGCTGTTAGACTTTACCTCGTAGGGAATGTTTTAGAAGGAGAAGTGGCTAGGCCAGACTGTTCTTTACACATATCATTTTGACAATTCTGAAGAAAGAGAGGACAAAAAAAAAAAAAAAAAACAATTGGATAAAAATTACAATATGCTAAGCCAGAGAAGAAGGCCTGAGATAGTATGAAGGCAGTAGAAGTAGAAAAGACAAAGATTAGGAAGATATTTACAGGAATAAATTGACAGGACTGAAGGACAGGGAAGCCTTGTAAATTGCAGTCCATGGAGTTGCAAAGAGTTGGACATGACTGAGCAACTGAACAAGATAAGACTGATTTCCTGGATATGGGAAGCAAGGGAGAAGAACCAAAAATGTCTTCCAGAGTACCAGCCAAAAATATTGGATGGCTATTGGAGGAATAACCAGGTAAAGTGTGATGAGTTTGATGCATAGTAGACCATCTAAGTAGAACTAGATATTCAGCCTGATTTTGGATGAATCTGAATTCAGGGTAAAACCTCAGTTGGAAATACAGAAATATGACTTACCATTATGTAAAAAATGAGTGAGTTTACTCCAGGAGAATCTGTATAGTGGGTCAAAGATGAATTGAGGAAGAGAGGAATACTATCATTAAAGGTATGGATAGAAGCCATCTATCCATAGGATAGATGTAGAATGAGTCAGAGGACACATTAAAAACAACAGCAACAACTGAAGAATGCAGTATCAAAAGACCATAGAATAGAAAATTTGAAGTGAGGATAATTAGTATTAAAGTAAGCAAAGAGATCCATGAAATAAGATTCATACAGTGTTTGATGATTAGAATTAGAAAACCCTATTAAAGCCCCATTGAGGTTATTTTGGAGGCTAAAAATATATAGAGATTCTTCTCTTTAGAACTGTGTGATTTCCTAGCAGTACTTAACCCACTTTGATTGCAATTTTGCTGGGAAGATGAAAAAATAAAAAGGATACATACGACTACTATTACTAAGTCGCTTCAGTCATGCCCGACTCTGTGCGACCCCATAGATGGCAGCCCACCAGGCTTCCCCGTCCCTGGGATTCTCCAGGCAAGAACCCTGGAGTGGGTAGCCATTTCCTTCTCCAATGCATGAAAGTGAAAAGTGAAAATGAAGTCACTCAGTCGTGTCTGACTCCTAGCGACCCCATGAACTGCAGCCTACCAGGTTCCTCCACCCATGTGATTTTCTAGGCAAGAGTACTGGAGTGAGTTGCCACTGCATTCTCTGAGAAAGGATACATAGGAAGGTACATATGGTAAGGAATCTACCTACAATGCAGGAGACTGGGGATCATTCCCAGGATCCGGAAGATCTCCTGGAGAAGTGAATGGCTACCCACTCCAGTATTCTTGCCAGGAGAATTCTATGGATAGAGGAGCCTGGTGGACTACAGTCCATGGGATCGCAAAGAGTCGGACATGACTGAGCAACTAACACATTCACAGGATAAAAATACTATAGGAGGAAGAGGAACTTTGAGGAAGCAGATGGAATATAATAATGATATGACTATGATGTGAAGCTGCACACATAGCAGTTGGCTTGAAATATGGTTCTTCAAGATAAAGTAACAGAGCAGAGTGGATTGCAAAGAGCTAGACAGTACTGAGTGACTAACATTCACTTTCACTTTTCAGGAAGGTATAAAAATAAAATTGTCATGCTTCTCTATAGCTTGGATTATAGTTCATGTAATCGAATTGATGTCCAAGCTAAATAGGAATGTAATAGAGGCTAAAATAAAACTGAGAGATCATAGAGCTTATAAAGTGCTCGCAGAGAATAAAATGGAAAATGGAGAGGACAAAGTATTAAAGGTTCCTATGAGGTCCTTATGATTGGGGGTGGGGTGGGGAAGAACTCAGGAGTTGAGCAGGAAGACAGATGAATGGTGATAAGGGAGTGGGCTATTTGAGTTTCAAATTCAGAACAATACCTTAGATGAAAGTGGCCCCGGGCATGCCGAGAAGTGAAGCTACTGAATTTGAGAAGCTGTAGAAATATCAAGGTGACTTTATCCAATTGTGTATACATAGAAATATAAATACCTTTGAGAGAGAGCAAGAAAGGTCTACTAGACTGTGAAAGTGAAGTCGCTCAGTCGTGTCCAACTCTGCGACCCCATGGGCTGTAGCCTACCAGACTCCTCGGTCCATGGGATTTTCCAGGCAAGAGCACTGGAGTAGGTTGCTAGCTCCTTCTCCAGGGGATCTTCCCAACTCAGGAATTGAACCCAGGTCTTCTGCTTTGCAGGTAGATGCTTTACCGTCTGAGTCACCAGGGAAGCTCACTAGAGCTGGCCCCAAAGTCTTTGATAAATGAAGAGAAGAGAATGGAATTTTGTTGGGTAATGGCGGAAAGAAAGAGACCACATGGAGGACTTAGAATCCCAAAAGAATTTTTTTTTTNAGGATAATTAGTATTAAAGTAAGCAAAGAGATCCATGAAATAAGATTCATACAGTGTTTGATGATTAGAATTAGAAAACCCTATTAAAGCCCCATTGAGGTTATTTTGGAGGCTAAAAATATATAGAGATTCTTCTCTTTAGAACTGTGTGATTTCCTAGCAGTACTTAACCCACCTTGATTGCAATTTTGCTGGGAAGATGAAAAAATAAAAAGGATACATACGACTACTATTACTAAGTCGCTTCAGTCATGCCCGACTCTGTGCGACCCCATAGATGGCAGCCCACCAGGCTTCCCCGTCCCTGGGATTCTCCAGGCAAGAACCCTGGAGTGGGTAGCCATTTCCTTCTCCAATGCATGAAAGTGAAAAGTGAAAATGAAGTCACTCAGTCGTGTCTGACTCCTAGCGACCCCATGAACTGCAGCCTACCAGGTTCCTCCACCCATGTGATTTTCTAGGCAAGAGTACTGGAGTGAGTTACCACTGCATTCTCTGAGAAAGGATGCATAGGAAGGTACATATGGTAAGGAATCTACCTACAATGCAGGAGACTGGGGATCATTCCCAGTATCCGGAAGATCTCCTGGAGAAGTGAATGGCTACCCACTCCAGTATTCTTGCCAGGAGAATTCTATGGATAGAGGAGCCTGGTGGACTACAGTCCACGGGATCGCAAAGAGTCGGACATGACTGAGCAACTAACACGTTCACAGGATAAAAATACTATAGGAGGAAGAGGAACTTTGAGGAAGCAGATGGAATATAATAATGATATGACTATGATGTGAAGCTGCACACATAGCAGTTGGCTTGAAATATGGTTCTTCAAGATAAAGTAACAGAGCAGAGTGGATTGCAAAGAGCTAGACAGTACTGAGTGACTAACATTCACTTTCACTTTTCAGGAAGGTATAAAAATAAAATTGTCATGCTTCTCTATAGCTTGGATTATAGTTCATGTAATCGAATTGATGTCCAAGCTAAATAGGAATGTAATAGAGGCTAAAATAAAACTGAGAGATCATAGAGCTTATAAAGTGCTCGCAGAGAATAAAATGGAAAATGGAGAGGACAAAGTATTAAAGGTTCCTATGAGGTCCTTATGATTGGGGGTGGGGTGGGGAAGAACTCAGGAGTTGAGCAGGAAGACAGATGAATGGTGATAAGGGAGTGGGCTATTTGAGTTTCAAATTCAGAACAATACCTTAGATGAAAGTGGCCCCGGGCATGCCGAGAAGTGAAGCTACTGAATTTGAGAAGCTGTAGAAATATCAAGGTGACTTTATCCAATTGTGTATACATAGAAATATAAATACCTTTGAGAGAGAGCAAGAAAGGTCTACTAGACTGTGAAAGTGAAGTCGCTCAGTCGTGTCCAACTCTGCGACCCCATGGGCTGTAGCCTACCAGACTCCTCGGTCCATGGGATTTTCCAGGCAAGAGCACTGGAGTAGGTTGCTAGCTCCTTCTCCAGGGGATCTTCCCAACTCAGGAATTGAACCCAGGTCTTCTGCTTTGCAGGTAGATGCTTTACCGTCTGAGTCACCAGGGAAGCTCACTAGAGCTGGCCCCAAAGTCTTTGATAAATGAAGAGAAGAGAATGGAATTTTGTTGGGTAATGGCGGAAAGAAAGAGACCACATGGAGGACTTAGAATCCCAAAAGAATTTTTTTTTTCTCTCTGTTTTGTGTACTGCAGTTGAAAAAGCAATCAGAAGAAAAGATTTACGCACAAGAGTCACTGGGGAAAAAATGGTGAAATAATAAACCAATGATCTGATCTATTTAGTGTCAAATTCATATAAGAGATGTTGAATCTGATTCTTCAAATGATATTACATTTGGATTTATTTTCCCACTTCTGAGATTAATGTGAGAGGGGAAAATGGCCTCTCTGCTACTACTTCAAAGATTTTATAGACAAAGAGGGTAAAATGAACTCTTAAAATCAAGTTTTTAGATCATTCATTGACTGTTCAATTAAACTTCATTCAACAAATATTTATTGAGCAAATGCTGTATATAAGAAAAATGTGTGCTTGATACTGTGCAAGTTTCACATTTGCAGTTTGATTTCATCACAATTTTTCCCTTCCGAATTGCTAAATAACCTTGGACCTTTCTCAAATAGCAAATGCAATAAACATAAAAAATTGCTTTCTGTTTAGGAATATAGGTTACAGGGTAAACCCTAACAGAATTATGGTGCCATGGTATTTTAAAACATTTTCATGTGAAATAAATCTTATATTAAACAAACTATTTTCAACATAATTTCTTTGCCATATATAATTTGTAGTTTCAGGAAATTATATGATTTTACATAGCTTCCAATGACCTGTTCTTTCCTAACTTTTTGTCTTATTCCCTTTTGATAAGTTATTTGAATATCTTTTGTTAACTATATATAGTAACATATTTGGTATTTAGGATAATTTTTCTGCCTTTATCTTCCATTAAAGGAAGATTAAAATAGTATGCTAGATATATTCTATTTTGTGGATTAAACAAAATAGAAACTGCTAGTGTATTTTCATCTCTTCGAATACTTATATGGCATACTGAATGAAATTGAAAATTAACAGAATTGCTAGTCTTAAATATTAACATACATCTTTAGCAAAGAAAACAATGTATGCAGCAGTTTATTATTTTGGCTGCTCTTTTCCCAGCAGGTACATTCACAGCCAACTTTGCTCTGAATACTATGTGAAGAGACCAATAAACTCAGACGTTTAGGGAATGAATAAGTGTTTCCTCATCATTTGCACTTAGGAAATTTGTAAATTTAACATTGCGTGCATTGGTTATGGAGGAAATTCCATCACAAATATTTAGGTTTCTGTGATAAGTCAAACACTATTTCAGGCACTGTGATTATGAAAATAAATTAGCTAAGTACCCTGTCTTTCTAAAACTTCCATTCTAGTTGATGGAGGAGAAACAACAAACATATAGATAAATTATTTGTACTATGAGAAAGATGAAAGAATATAATGTAACAGAGCGTGGTTGTGGATGCTCTTAGGAGAAGCTTTACTGCAAAGGTGATATTTGAGTTTAGAACTTAATGTTGACCTAAAATGAGCAATGTGCAGTTTTGGAGAGAAGCACTATGTACAGAAGTACAAGATCCCTGAGATGAGAATAAATTCAGTAAGTCTGAAGGACAATAGGTGAATAAATATAACCCAGCATAACTTGACCAGGAAAAAAAAAAAGAGGGAGGAGAGAATGGAAAGATTTGTGATCAAACAGAGAAAGGGCAAGAGGAGCCTCTAGGCTATGTAATCAGTTTCAGTTTTAAGTAAAATAGGAAGTCCATTGTTAATCTGTGTCATGTCAATTTGCTCCTGAAACCAGCCATGAGGAAGTTTGAGGGGCAGAAGTTCTTCTTTCCTCAACATAGCATCATTGTTGTCGATGTTCAGTCACTAAGTCATGTCTTAACTCTTTGCCACTTAATGGGCTCCAGAACGCCAGGCCTCCCTGTCCCTCACTATCTCCTGCAGTTTGCTCAAGTTCGTGTCCATTGAGTTGGTGATGCCATCCAAACACCTCANAAGTTCTTCTTTCCTCAACATAGCATCATTGTTGTCGATGTTCAGTCACTAAGTCATGTCTTAACTCTTTGCCACTTAATGGGCTCCAGAACGCCAGGCCTCCCTGTCCCTCACTATCTCCTGCAGTTTGCTCAAGTTCGTGTCCATTGAGTTGGTGATGCCATCCAAACACCTCAACCTCTGCCACCCTCTTCAGCTTTTGCCTTCAATCTTTCCTAGCATCAGTGTCTCTTCCAGTGAGTCAGCTGTTCTTATCAGGTGGCCAGAGAATTGAAGCTCCTACTGCAGTATCAGTCCTTCCAATGAATATTCACGAGTGATTTCCTTTAGAATTGACTGATTTGATTTCCTTGTAGTCCAAGGGATTATCAAGAGTCTTCTCCAGCACAACAATTTGAAAGCATCAATTCTTTGGTGCTCAACCTTCTTTATGGTCCAACTTTTACATCCATGCATGACTACTGGAAAGACTGTAACTTTGACCCTAAGGGCATTTATTGGCAAAGTGATGTCTCTGTTTTTCAATACACTGTCTATATTTTTCATAGCTTTCTTTCAAAGAAGCAAGCATCTTCTAATTTCATGACTGCAGTCACCATCTGCTTCCAATTTGTCCTCTTCTATTTGCCATGAAGTGATGGGACTGGATGCCATAATCTTCAGCCTTTGAATGTTGAGTTTCAAGCCAGCTTTTTCACCCTCTTCTTTTACCCTCAGCAAGATGCTCTTCAGTCCCACTTTTATTTTTACCACTGGAGTGGTATCATCTGCTTATCTGAAGTTGTTGAGATTTCTCCTGGAAATCTTGATTCCAAGATGCCAAACTCATCCAGCTTAGCATTTCACATGATGTACTCTGCATAGAAGTTAAATAAGAAAGGTAAAAATATATAGCCTTGTCTTACTACTTTCCCAATTTTGAACAAGTCATTTGTTCCACATAAGATTCTAATTGTTGCTTCTTTACCTTGGTATGGGTTTTTCAGAAGACAGATAAGAGTCTAATATTCCCATCTCTTTCAGAATTTTCCAAAGTTTGTTGTGATTCACAAAATCAACTGTTTTTGCATAGTCAATGAATCAGAAATTGATATTTTTTGCAATTTTCTTGCTTTTTCTATGATCCAACATATGTTGGAAATTTGATCTCTGTTTNATATTCCCATCTCTTTCAGAATTTTCCAAAGTTTGTTGTGATTCACAAAATCAACTGTTTTTGCATAGTCAATGAATCAGAAATTGATATTTTTTGCAATTTTCTTGCTTTTTCTATGATCCAACATATGTTGGAAATTTGATCTCTGTTTGATCTGCCTTTTTTAAACCTACACCTGGTACATCTGAAAGTTCTCAATTCAAATACTACTGAAGCCTGTTGTTCAGTTGTCAAGTCATATCTGACACTGTGACCTGTGGACTGCAACATGCCAGGCCTTCTTGTCCCTCACTGTCTCTTAGAGTTTGCCCAATCTCCTGTCCATTGAAACAGTGATGTCACCCAACCTTCTCATCCTCTGTCACTCTCTTCTCTTTCTGCCTTCAATCTTTCCAGCATCAGGGCCTTTTCCACCGAGTTGACACTTTGCATCAGATGGCCAAAGTATTGGAGCTTCAGCTTCAGCATCAGTTGTTCCAATGAANGTCCATAGAGTTGGTGATGCCATCCAACCATCTCATTCTCTGTTGTCCCCTTCTCCTCCTGCCTTCAGTCTTTCCCAGCATCAGGGTCTTTTCCAAGAAGTCAGTTCTTTGCATCAGGTAGCCAAAGTGTTCCTACCAAATAAAATTTAATTCACAACTCTCACCTTGTGCAATTATTTTAAGTCAACAGAAGTTACAAGAGTGGTTTAATGACTTACTCTTTGTGGTATTGCTAGTTAGAGGAAGACTTAGGATCTAAACATAGGTATGTTTGACAACAGGGATTATGCCTTTTAGCCTCTGTGTAACCATACCTGTCAAAATCTCTTGTCCAAAATGAATTCCAGTTGGGAAACCACTGTAAAAATAGCTATGATGTGGGTAATGTTGATAAAACATGCCATAACAACTGATATTACAATCTGGATATGTCCATAAATCCTGAAACAAAGAAGAAAGAATGAATGGAATTTTGGGTTAAATTACATATTTATAGAAGTCCTACTCTTTGGAAAAATTTAAATGTATGTTAAGTAGCCATAGCTTTTAACTTCAGCCCATCTGTAGTTATCAGTATTGTATTTGAGCCAAGAAAGAAAGAAAAGAGAGACGTTGAATCACTTAATGGCAAAAATTATTCAATAAAATTGACAATTTAGTATTTCTTTTTGGTCACTTACTGCCTGAAGCATATGCTTCTACATTTAATGTTTGTATTTCTTGATATAAAGTAATTGTTTAATTAATCAAGTAGCTGCTTTAAAGAGACAGCATAACTGTTTTGATTCTTTTATTCCTGGGGAAAATCTTGGATAAATAGCATTTCCACTGCTCTCAATTTATATTTGCGTATTTCAGTCTATTCTAAGTGAAAGCAAGCACTTAAATGCACCATCAAATTGAAGATAGGCCCTCAGGAAAAGTGGGCTCATTTGCATGCAGCTTATAGTGCTTTTTGTAAAAATACGTTTGACTTTGCACTTTTCCTCAGTAGCAAATGGGAACAGAATAAGTGTAGTGTGCAGAATTTAGTTGACAGCTTAAAAACCTTAATAGCATTTGGTACTTTTTATGTTATATATTCCTAACAATGCAAATTTTATAGGAGAGTAACATCTCTAGTATTTTAAAGAAAGATATCTGCATGATTGTAGATTGAAAAAAAGTTCATGTGACATCTCAAAATATAGTAANCAGAATTTAGTTGACAGCTTAAAAACCTTAATAGCATTTGGTACTTTTTATGTTATATATTCCTAACAATGCAAATTTTATAGGAGAGTAACATCTCTAGTATTTTAAAGAAAGATATCTGCATGATTGTAGATTGAAAAAAAGTTCATGTGACATCTCAAAATATAGCAAAGATATTTAAAAAATAAATAGCCCACTTATTTAGTTCTCATTCAATTAAATGTAAGTAAAAATTAATTGCAAAAGTGGAAACAACAGATTTTTCTTAAGAAGGGTAACTAATCTATTTGATGGAAAATTACTTAAGGATCTTATAAGAAAATTAAAAAACAACATTTTCTTTGTTAAAAAAGAACCTATAAACCATTTTTATAAAGTCAGAACAAAGAACTTTTTTAAAAAATGTAAGTACTATTACAAATGAACTTCAGCTCTCTGTCATGAAATAGTTATAAGAATAAGTCTAAGCACACTATACATTTCAGTCTGTAGCAGATGACTGACATGAAATCGTATATGAGATAAAATGTAAATTACTTTTCATTATTNGAAGGGTAACTAATCTATTTGATGGAAAATTACTTAAGGATCTTATAAGAAAATTAAAAAACAACATTTTCTTTGTTAAAAAAGAACCTATAAACCATTTTTATAAAGTCAGAACAAAGAACTTTTTTAAAAAATGTAAGTACTATTACAAATGAACTTCAGCTCTCTGTCATGAAATAGTTATAAGAGTAAGTCTAAGCACACTATACATTTCAGTCTGTAGTAGATGCTCTAAAGACACTGACATGAAATCGTATATGGGATAAAATGTAAATGACTCTTTATTATCTTAATTGCATCAGGCATCACTATGCAGTGGGCATTTTGACTTGCCTATGAGAGCATTGAAATCAGTGAAAGTATCATTGGAGTACCTGGAAAGCCATCACAGGCGTTGAAATTCAGTAGCCTTGTCAGAGTTTTCACAGAATCTATTTGGGCATGACCTTGTATCCTCTTACCTGAAAGTTGTCTGCAATCACATAAATATGTCATTCTTGGCTTCCTGAGGAAGATACCTCTCATTTTGTGGACAGATGATCACTGGTTTTGGAGTTGATCACTGTGAGGCACAAAAGCAACTTTGTTTTTCAGAGCCACTTTAGTCTCTTTCTGAATTGGAAGTGAGAAAGGAGCAGTCTAAATGGCTTGTTTATAACTAATAAAATAGTCTTGATTTTGGACAGCCCCTTGCAACTTTCATCGATTCTAATTTCCTTTTCAACAGCTCTCTTATACTATCAAAATTTGCTGGTAGCACACCAACATTTGAACATTTTATTACCTGGGTTTGCACAGATAAGTCTTCTCAAAGGAACCACAGTAGCCTGCCTCAAGCTTATTTAAATCTTGTCAACACAGTCAGATCCTACCTCTCTTTCACTGAGTGAATTCACAATGATTCTACTGTTACTATATTTGACCTCAATAGAAGTAACTGACATATGGAAGTATTTTGAAACATCTCAAGTAGTTGCCATAACATGTCCCAGAGTTAGCAACTATTAGTTATTGAAAAAAAAAAAAAAAAACTAACTCTTTTAGACCACCTGACCTACCTCTTGAGAAATCTGTGTGCAGGTCAGGAAACAACAGTTAGAACTGGACATGGAACAACAGACTGGTTCCAAATAGGAAAAGGAGTATGTCAAGTCTGTATATTGTCACCCTGCTTATTTAACTTATATGCAGAGTACATCATGAGAAATGCTGGACTGGAAGAAACACAAGCTAGAATCAAGATTGCTGGGAGAGATATCAATAACCTCAGATATGCAGATGACACCATCCTTATGGCAGAAAGTGAAGAGGAACTAAAAAGTCTCTTGATAAAAGTGAAAGAGGAGAGTGAAAANAGTGAACTCTGGGAGTTGGTGATGGACAGGGAGGCCTGGCGTGCTGCAATTCATGGGGTTTCAAAGAGTCGGACATGATTGAGCGACTGAATTGAACTGAACTGAATTCTTTTATAATTATGACATTAGACCAAAAAACACAAAACTTTTGAGATGACTATAAACTCACATTTATTTGTAAGTAATAATACAGACAGATTCTGCATCTCTTTCATCCAATTTCCATTAATAATACATCTTGCAAATTACAATACAGTACTACAACAAAAACATTAACATTGATAAAATACACTGATATTTTCAGATATTTCTAATTTT
>SJYA01000036.1:855547-964644 GCA_006410615.1 Neotragus moschatus | reverse complement strand
CCAACCATCTCATCCTCTGTCACCCCCTTCACCTGCCCTCAGTCTTTCTTAGCATCAGGGTCTTTTTTCAGTGAGTCAGCTCTTCCCATCAGGTGCATCAACACCATTTTTTGTTTGTTTGTTTTTAATTATTGTGCAGGCTAGGCTGGCTCCTGGGGGCACAGTTGGCCATCTTGCTTTCCCATGTAATTAGTTCATTTGGATCACCTCTTCCATCAAGAGTTAAAGCTCAAGAATTCCACCTTTTCTCCAGTTTCCCCTTTATCAGAAGTGAAGAGATGGTGCTCTGAAAACTACATACTCCTGGAAGAATTTCCCATCTCCCACTCAGTACTCACAGTCTCACAACGTCTTTGAGATCCACAGAAATAGTATCACTCTTCTCTATAGCCTCACTTGTATCCATCACCACACGAAATACAGGACTCTAAAGTGATTTCCTGGATTCAAATATCTATTTTGCTTAAGCCATCCCCTAAAACTAACCTTGTCTTACATCTCTTCCAACAATCTAAATCTTTTCACTTTGATCTCTGGAACTCATGATTTGTCATTTCCCAAATATCCTACATCATCAAACTCTTCTCTGAAGGATCTCTTTATCCTCTTGCTCCAGTTATGAACTGGTTCTTTATGCTTTCTCACACATTCACTGTAGTATTGGGTCAGAGTGGGTGAAATTGTTCTCATTATCCTCAAGCTTGTTTACATATCATCCATACTTTCTCTCCCTTAAAACCTTCAAACTTTGAATTATACATTAAATTATTTCACCCAGTTAAGTTTACCAAATGAAGAGTAAATACAAGATAAATANAACTCCGGAAGTTGATGATGGACAGGGAGGCCTGGCGTGATTCGACTCATGGGGTTGCAAAGAGTCGGACACGACAGAGTGACTGAACTGAACTGAACTGAACCTCTAACAGGTGGAACAGTTCTCAGAGCTTTCTGAGAATCTCTCCCTGGGTTACAATCCTCAGTTTCACTTTGTTAAAACTTTAACAAAATTTTCTTTCTTAGATTGATTAATTTTTCATTGAGATCAGTATGATTCATACATCAGTCGGATGAATAGAAATATAGAAGAAAAAGATTTCCTGCCTTTGAAGGAGAAAGGGGACAGAGTATCATCTTTGAAATGTGACATAAACAATTAGAACCAACTAGGCCCAAGACTGAAGATAATTCACTTCTACTAGACCTTGAGCCTCAGGATAGGTTCACTGTGTTACATCAGCAAGCTAAATGACATACCAAGAGGCATCATGACATTTCCTAGGCCAACCATAAAAGACCAAAAATGTAGGTGATGGCCCAATTCCTGGAAATCCCCCCACTGCCCCAATAGTTGAAATACTTCTCCCACTCATTAGCCTATGAAAATACCCACCATTATAAAAAACTAACAACTCCATATGCAGGGGCCTCGCTTGCCTTCTGAGATGGCTCACACTCTGTCTATGGAGGGTGTGTTTCCATGCATAAACATTCTTTCAATTTACTATGGCTTACTCTTGAATTCTTTCACTTTACTATGGTTTACTTTCAGAAAACTAAGATCATGGCATCCAGTCCCATCACTTCATGGCAAATAGATGGGGAAACAGTGGAAACAGTGGCTGACTTTATATTTCTGGGCTCCAGAATCAGTGCAGATGGTGATTGCAGAGATTAAAAGATGCTTACTCCTTGGAAGAAAAGTTATGACCAACCTAGACAGCATATTGAAAAGCAGAGACATCACGTTGTCAACAAAGGTCCATCTAGTGAAGGCTATGGTTTTTCCAGTGGTCATGTATGGATGTGAGAGTTGAACTATAAAGAAAGCTGATCACTGAAAAACTAGTGCTTTTGAACTGTGGTGTTGGAGAAGACTCTTGAGAGTCCTTTGGCATGCAAGAAGATCCAACTGATCCATCCTGAAGATCAGTCCTGGGTGTTCATTGGAGGGACTGTTGTTGAAGCTGAAACTCCAGTACTTTGGCCACCTGATGCAAAAAACTGACGCATTTGAAAAGACTCTGATGCTGGGAAAGATTGAGGGCAGTAGGAGAAGGGGGTAACAGAGGATAAGATGGTTGGATGGCATCACCGGCTCAATGGACATGGGTTTGGGTGGACTCCGGGAGTTGGTGATGGACAGGGAGGCCTAGCATGCTGCTGTTCATGGGGTTGCAGAGTTGGACATGACTGAGCAACTGGACTGAACTGACTCTTGAATTATTTCCTGCGAGAAGCCAAGAACTCACACTTGGTAGCTGTCCCAGGGACTCACCTAAGACCTGGGATATGATCATCCTCTGGCATCCCACGTTTTTTCCTGCAAAATGCTAGAGCAGGAAGGAAGAAACTACATACTCTACAGAAAAAGGATAATGACTGTAGGAAACCTAGGTTATCAAACTAGCTAGAAATACTCATGTGGATAGAGAGTCATTTCACAGTAGATCAGCAATATTATAATGTAAGTCAAAAGAAAGATACAAAGAAAGAAAATACATTTGTAGCTACAAAAATGCTGTCCAAAGGGGCAGAAACTCAATCAGATCTTTACTGCTGTTAGGTTACTTCCTGTGATTGGGTACTTAGGAGTGCTGACAGCTCCAAGATAGCCACCCAGAAGGAAAGAGCTTCTATCTTTTAATGTGCAAAGTGAGCCTGAGACAAATCTGACTGATACTTCCAGAGTCGCATTTAGACTATTGTGTTCAGGCAAATGTGGCCTTGTACCTGAAAAGGACTCTGTGTGGCCTTCCTGGGATGGACTTTTCCCCAATATCCTCTGCTTGTGCTTGTCTGAAGTACCTAGATAACAGTACCTGATGCACATTTCCTGAGTTGTTTATAGATGTGAAAACCCCTCACCAAATGGAAGCTGTTAACTACTTGATGACCAGGGAGCACACAGCCCCAGGACTACTGGAGTCAAAGGATTGATATGTTAACCCCTCTGGCACCCCCCTGTTACCTCACCATACAAGCTGATCACAGAATCTGTGACTCCCCTCCCTCACCTGGCTTTTTAAAATGCTTTGCTGAAAACTTTCAGGGAGTTTGCCATTTTCTTAGGGCATGAGCCACCAGTCTCCTTGCTTGGCTATGCAATAAACCTTTTCCTGCTCCAAACTCTGACATTTCACTTTGTTAAGCCTCACTGTGCACAGGGCACATGCATTTGTGCTAACAGCATTGCTATAAATTAGGGGGGAGGTGCAGGATTAGAAGTTAGAAGGAAGGAAATCATAGAGGGAGAATCTTAGAGAACTGACAACAATTTCCATGGCCTATGTAATAATTGAAGTTCTCATTTGTCAAAAGGCTTTAATCTGGTTGTTAATTTCCAGTTTTAGACCTGAAATTTTCTGCTTTTGATTATAAGCTTAATTTGTCTTCACAGCAGCAGATATATATTTGAAATGTGTAGAAATAAATCAGATATTTAATATTCTTCCACCTTTTGAAAGCATTTTTGCTTATAGACAACTTCTTAACCTCAAGATATTTTTTAAAGGCTCATTTTGTCCATGGCTTTTACTGTGTCTATTACTTCCATAGAAATTCTCATATTGTTTTTTCTCCTTTTATGTTTCCTCTCTGCCTATTTTATTATTCATTTCCTTCTTTGAGTGCTTCAGCCATGCAAGGTCATGCAGTGGTTTCAGAAGTCTGTTAGTGAAGGACTTAATTTTTCAAAGGTAAATGGAGCCTAAGACTACATTTTAATTGGTTTATTTTGCTTCTATTCTTTCTAACCACATCCTGACTCCATGTGTTCCACAGTTTTAGGTGTTAGTGATGTCATGAACTACAAACTAAAATTTTGGCACCAATACAGAGAAAGAGCTAATTCTCTAATAGACCTTGAATATATTTGCAATTGCTAAACTAATATTTGGAAGGTGATTTGAGATCTAAAGCTATACAATATATTTACTTAGGAATAGACTCATTCAACCTGTTATTTACCTTTTGTCCAAAAAGAAGTAGAAAATAAAAGGCTATGTGCACGTGAATTCAGATATTTCATGGTGGCAGTCAAAGTTTGTAGAATATTTGCAATGAGACCTACCATATTAGACAATTTGAGGTTCAGCTTTATTTTTAAGAGGAAAACATATCTGGATGATCAAGCATATTATAATATGGTACAATTGGAAATTTACTTTGAACAATAAAAAATATTGGCTACAGATGTATGCAAGTGCTTTTACNCAAAGTTTGTAGAATATTTGCAATGAGACCTACCATATTAGACAATTTGAGGTTCAGCTTTATTTTTAAGAGGAAAACATATCTGGATGATCAAGCATATTATAATATGGTACAATTGGAAATTTACTTTGAACAATAAAAAATATTGGCTACAGATGTATGCAAGTGCTTTTACATCAGAAATATGAGCAGAAATACATATGGAGAAGATTGTACAGAAACCAAGAAGTTCTTGTTTCCATAGAGACAATTACAAAGTCACAATCTCGGTGGTCCAGACCCTCACGTTAGCAATACTTTTCGTCCCAGGATAAATCAATATGCTATAAAAACTGGTCAAATAAGAAGGACAGTGACACAGAATAATACTTGCAGCAATTAAAATGCTGTCCACAGTGCACTTCTGAAAGTATTAGTGTTCCATGACCTAGACTTTTTAGTTATTGATGATAAATACAATCTCACTGAACGTCCTGTTGTGTCAGGCTTTCAGCTCTACATACTTATATCCATTCTGTGATGTAGGTAAAAGCTGATAAATGATGAAGCTGCCCACACATATCAATATATAACTTAGAGGTATTAAATTATAAACCTAGGACTCTCTGATTCCAAAGCTGAGACACTGAATATTGAACAAGAATTTTATATTTTAATGATATCTGTAAAATCTCAATAAACAAGTTTGGTAATAAGCATTGATATTTCACATTCATAATGCTCAAGTTATTCACTGAAAACCTAGTTGAAAGTATTTTCTTTTTATACCAAATAATTTGAACACAGCAGCTATTTCTCCATTCAAACAGGGTACAACTCGCCCAGTATATTTTTAGGCAAATGCTAGAAGCTCTCAAGAGAAAGAAGGCTGAAATGTTAAAGAGGGCCAAAAGACAGCCCAACAATAGATCAGACAGCAACTCAGAACTGGCTGTGGTTTACTGTTCAGCAGCATTAGAATGTGGATTGTCTATTTCAAACAGTTAATGGGATAGAAATTGCATGTAAGATTTCTTTGTATCAATAAAAAGAAACTCAACAATGAGGTCTTGTATGAAAAATAGACAGTGAAAATGTGATAAAAGAAATACTTTGACAGATCTGCTAAACATCATGTACTGCTGAAGAAGAAAGTTTTAATGTATATTTCTGTGCTTGTGCTAATGGACCACAGTTGTGAAATAAGACACATCTAATCCATATGATATTCTGATCTGTGATTGTGACATTTATGAAATAATGAATATTGGAGTTCTGTCCTTGAATTTTGGATGAAAGTGTTTGGTATCTAAAGAGATGCAAGTTAGCAAAGAAATGAAGCAAGACTTTTACTACCCAAATACAGAGAACTAGCCATACAAAAGATGTAGACAAGAAGTAGCCCACTGAAAATAGATTTGTCCAATAATGAGCAGCAACCTTTACATTAGGACATCCAAAAGATCAGAATGGGCCACTCCAGCTCCAAACACCCAAATCTCTTCTATTACAATATGTAACTGAATGATTATTAGCCTTGTTTTGCTTTCTTTAAAGAATGGGCAAGATAATGATATGTTACAATCTGAGGGGAATGTTGTAATTTACATTTATATTTGAGAGTTGCTTTCCAACATGTCTCTCTCTTAAAGGCTTCCTTACACTTTTCACCACAAAATAAACAAAAGAAAGAAACTACTTGCTTTAAAACTGAAGCAATCAATGCTCTACCAGTTTTATTTTCATTATATGAAAAGCACTGGTTAGAGAGAAGGAGGTTGCAGGTTATACAACCTCAGAATATTTGAAGCACCAATCTGCATTTTATAGATACATATATAATCTTTTTCTTTTAAGCCTTTTGCTTATCCACTATTAGACAGAAGAAGCTTGTAGGAAAATTGAGTATCAATAATTACATTCCTGGAGGACTGGTCAAATTAGAATTTTATCTTATACTTCTTCTTGTTTGAACATTCTTTTGTTCTTTTTTGTTAGGTAGCTAGAATAGGCCAAAGGAGTCCAGAATGGCGGTGGCTAAAAGGTAAGGAAGAGAAAAGTCCATAACCTGTGGCAGATTCATGTTGATGTATGGCAAACCCAATACAATATTGTAAAGTAATTAGCCTCCAATTAAAATAAATAAATTTAAATAAATTNTGGGTTACCCTACTTCTGCCATTCATTGGGGAAATTTAGAGAAAGTTTCCATAGATTATCACCAGCAGAATAGGTAACTATAACCCTTAGAGAACCTGGAACTATCTGGAAAAACCTCACATAGAGCAACAGTTGCCATATGACAAGTCAGAAATGGGCATTCAAAAATACCTTCCTTCCCAAATATGCTAAAGAAAGATTGCCTTTGAAGGTGATGGGAAAAATTAGAGTTGTAAGTAAAATACATCGAATATAGAATATTTCAATCATTTTTTTGTCTTAAAAAAAATCTCAAATTTTGTGTTTTACTTTTATTTCTGGGCTTCCAGGTGGTACTAGTGGTAAAGAACCCACCTGCCAATGCAGAAAACATAAGAGATACCGATTTGTTACCTCGGTGGTGAAGATCCTCTAGAGGAAGGCAAGGCAACCCACTCCAGTATGCTTGCCAGGAGAATACTATGAAAAGAGGACCCTGATGGGCTACAGTCCATAAAATCTCAAANTTTTATTTCTGGGCTTCCAGGTGGTACTAGTGGTAAAGAACCCACCTGCCAATGCAGAAAACATAAGAGATACCGATTTGTTACCTCGGTGGTGAAGATCCTCTAGAGGAAGGCAAGGCAACCCACTCCAGTATGCTTGCCAGGAGAATACTATGAAAAGAGGACCCTGATGGGCTACAGTCCATAAAATCTCAAAAAGTCGGACATGACTGAAGGGACTCAATATGCACGCGTGTTCATCTTTAAATGATAGAATCAAAGATACAACTCTATAGAGTTGATTTGCAACTACGTTAGTCTTCTTAGAGTTGCTCTAGGTAAAACACAGTGGTTACATGTGAAGAAGTAGTTGTACATGTGGAGTGTTCAAACAGAAATTGGGCTTATGCAGTTGTGCTTATTCAAAATATAAGGTGTCAGCACCGCCACCATTTTACATTTATGACATGTCATCTGACAGGAAAATCACATCCTTTCAATTCAGTGATGAGTGATCATTTGAGCCATGCAAATATATTTTCCATTTGAACTTTTTATTTCTTTATTGTTTCATGTGATTTTGGTTTTGCTCTCTCTCTTATAAGACTGATAAGTTTCATTCAGGGAGAAAAACTCATATATTCATGGTCAATTTACACTGCAAAGCAACCAACAAAACTCTAAAATCCTATTATCTTCATAAAAAAGTAAAAAACCTGTTGTGTGCAAAGAATTAAATATTTTTTTCTCTGAATTTGCTGATAATCTAGTTAGGGAGGCAAGGTAAAATAAGATGAATAACAGTGCAAGGCAGCATATGCTAAATATATTCNCATGGTCAATTTACACTGCAAAGCAACCAACAAAACTCTAAAATCCTATTATCTTCATAAAAAAGTAAAAAACCTGTTGTGTGCAAAGAATTAAATATTTTTTTCTCTGAATTTGCTGATAATCTAGTTAGGGAGGCAAGGTAAAATAAGATGAATAACAGTGCAAGGCAGCATATGCTAAATATATTCATTAAACTTTTTTTTAAAAAAAGGTTTAAATGCATTTATTTCTCCCACAGTATATAAACAAGCAGCCTCGACATTGTAGGAGATAAAACTATTTTCTTTAAAAGGCAAGGTCCTTCTCTTTTAAGGAGTTCCCAATCTAATGAGGGAAAGATGTGGAGAATTTGAATGCAAACAGTAATTTAGGAAAGAATAAATATGAGGATTAGCTAGTCACCCTCAGGTTTAAAAAGTTGAAGACTGGGTTTACTGTGTTTCCTTGAAAATCCTTGACAAATATCACTGTTGAGAAATCCTTCATACGTGTCTTGACATGGAGAATAAGCCAAGTGAATGATACCAGGGGCAGCTCATGTTTACTGAACATCATCTATATGCAAGACACTACATTAGCATTTTCCCTGCTTCTTCGGCCTTGAAGTGCTACATGCTTCCTGCCCTTGCAGTGCACCCTCTCCAAGGTGCCTCTCAATTGTTTGGGGCTTCCCTAATGGCTCAGACAGTAAAGAATCCTCCTGCAATGTGAGAGAACTGGGTTCGATCCCTGGGTCAGGAAGATCCCCTGGAGAAGGGAATGTGTACTCACTCCAGTATTCTTGCCTGGAGAATTCCATGGACAGGGAAGCCTGGTCCATTCGTTGCAGAGTAGGACATGACTGAGCAACTAACATGTTCACTTTTCAACAAAACTCTAGAAGAATAGCAGTTTTCTTTCTCAAAGAAGTTTAAAAGTGTCCCAGGGGATGAGACTAGTAAATTAAACACTAAATTAAAAGTATTTGTCCTAAATTTCTTAAAAATACAAGAAGGGGGAATTTTGCATTTTCCATTAAAACTGCAGTAAAAAAAGAAAATAAATTGAAGCATTCTTCACAAATCATTGCAAGTTCACCTTTGTTTCTATAAAAATGTAAGAATATTTCCCATCAACATCTTATTCACCACTTAAGAATAAATAGACTTTCAATGAAGATGCAAGCCAAAAGTATATTTCTTTCTCTTCCTCACATATCATCTTTCTCTATGAGTTTATATTTAAATAGGTGTTGTGGGGGAAAAGTAAATTAACCATATGTTCTAGGCTGTTGAGAAATCCATTTCAGTAGAATGACCTATAAATATTGAAAAACTTGAGAACGTAAGTAAATACCGACTGTAAAATCGGTGTAACTGCAGTAATAAAACAGTGAGAGAACAATTACTTTGTATCACTGATAAGGCTTCCTAAGTAAGAAAACAAAGCACCATAACACACAGCTTTGGAGGAATGTATTTTATATACAATGCAATTCACATATGTTAAGTGTACAGTTTGACAAAAAGTATAAAATGTGAAGTGTTCAGTGTGACACATTTTGAGAAGTATATATGTCATGAACCACTATCCCAATCAAAATACAAGACATTTTCATTGAAAGATAGCAGAATATGCCACCTCAAGGTAGGAGAAATTGTTGCTTTGGTGTGTTGAATATTTTAAACTGTGGGCACTTGAAAAGCAGCAAATGTAACTGGAGGCTTTCTTTGTCTAAAGACAGGTCTTCCAAAAGGAAGTCAGTTGTCACAAATTCTCTCCCTGAAAGTTCCATCAACAGGGAAAACTGACTCTTATCAAAGGGAAGGAGACTAGAAGTCCGTATCAGATCAGACAAACTGTTACAAACCATCATGCTGCTGCTGCTGCTAAGTCGCTTCAGTCGTGTCCGACTCTGCGACCCCATAGACGGCAGCCCACCAGGCTCTGCAGTCCCTGGGATTCTCCAGGCAAGAACACTCGAGTGGGTTGCCATTCCTTTTCCAATGCATGAAAGTGAAAAGTGAAAGTGAAGTCGCTCAGTTGTGTCCGACTCTTAGCGACCCCATGGACTGCAGCCTACTGGGCTCCTCTGCCCATTGGATTTTCCAGGCAAGAGTACCGGAGTGGGTTGCCATTGCCTTCTCCATACAAACTATCATATCTCCCATTTTTCTTCTAAAGTCTCATTTACCCTTCTTAAAAATCATTTACTCTCTCCTAAGAGGTTTATACATCTCTTCTCCCCTTTCTCTATTAAGATAGTATTTAAGCCTTAAATTCAAGCTACCTCAGGGAGTTACTTTGGTTATCTTCCATATATACCTGGGGTTTTCCATATTAATAAACTTGCTCATTTTTCTCTTGTTAAATGGTCTTTTGTTATAGAGATCTCAGCCAAGAACTCAGAAGAGTAAAGGGAAAATCATTTATCTGCCTCCCTCAACCCCAATCATTGTCCTATTGTTTCGTCTTTTACTTTCCAACCAATCCTATTCTCACCTTTTGCTGTGCTGATTTCATAAGCAAGCTTAGTTTAAGAGCCTTGGTCTTTGAATTGCCAGATCAAATGTTGGCTTTACAGACATTGTATATGTGAACATGATTAACTTACTTCAAGACTTTGAACCTCCTTTTTTCCTTTCTATAACAGGAAAAATAATGTGCCTACATTACAAGTATTGGTGAAACTACAATTAGGTCATGGATGCAAACAATTAGTAGAGTTTTGGTCAGCAACTACAAAGATGAAGAGTAAAGACTTCACTTTAGACTAATAAAAGAAAAAGGGTTGAGACAGGGAGTACAAAGTGCTACACCAGTGTCTCTGTGATTGTATGCTTTGGGGAGAATAGGGATGGGCAGCATACTGGGAGGGCATAGAAGAGGAGCTAGCATTAGCTTTGCACTATAATATTGAGGCTTCCCTGATGGCACAGTGGGTAAAGAATCTGCCTGCAATGCAGGAGACACAGGAAACATGGGTTCAATCCCTGGGTCGGGAAGATCCCCTGGAGAAGAAAATGACAAATTGCTCCAGTGTTCCCGCCTGGAGAATCCCAAGAACAAAGGAGCCTGGCAGGCTGTAGTACATGAGGTCACAAAAGAGTCTGACATGACTGAACACTCCACATAATAGCAACGAGAAATAACCTAATATATGCTGTGAATTGCTTCCCTGGTTGGAGAAGGCAATGGCACCCCACTAAAGTATTCTTGCCTGGAGAAACCTATGGACAGAGGAGCGTGGTGGGCTACTGTCCATGGGGTAGCAAAAAGTCAGACACGACTGAGAAACTGACACACATATTGCTTCCCTGGTAGTTCAGCTGGTAGAGAATCTGCCTGCAATGCACGAGACCCAGGTTCTATTCCTGGGTTGGGAAGAACCCCTGGAGAAGGGATAGGCTACCCATTCCAGTGTTCTTAGGCTCCCCTGGTGGCTCAGATGGTAAAGAATCTGCCTGCAATGAGGGAGACTTGGGTTCAGTCCCTGGGTTGGGAAGACCCCTTGGAGGACGGCGTGAAAACACTCTCCAGTTTTCTTGCCTGGAATATCTCCATAGACAGAAAAGCTTGTCAGTGTACAGTCCATGGAGTCCCAAAGAATCAGACACAACTGAGCGACTGTTTTGCCCCAAATACTTTGCATAATTGAGCTCATTTAGTCCTTGTAAAACTTACGCAAAATGTATTACTATGAGTCATCCAAATTCTAGTTAAGAAACTGGAGGCAGGGAAAGATGAGGCATGTTGCTCAAAGCAACATAATTGAGTCTGAGTGCATGAGAAAGTGCTTGAGCTATGACTTGAACCTGATCTGACTCCAGTGCTTTGAATTACTATGCAATATTATCACTCAGTTAAAAATACTCAACCATCACAGTATTGTAATAATTCTCCAATGAAAATAAATTAAACAAACAAGTTACTCAAAAGATTAAGAAAAGAGCTTTTCTTTTAAGAATATTTATATAAATACACTACTTTTGGCTTTTGTTACCAGTGTAAGGCTATTAATTTACTTGGACTAGCTTTTCTTTTACCTGTGTGAGTGTCTTGGCCAATAGACTAAGATGAATTCCACAATTAAAGAAAGCTAATAACCATCACCAGTTAAAATGTTTCCTTAGGGAAAAGGAAATGGCAACCCACTCCAGTATTCTTGCCTGGAGAATCCCATGGAAAAAGGAGCCTGGAAGGCTACAGTCCATGGGGTCGCAAAGAGTTGAACATGATTTGGTGACTAAGCAATAATAAGCACTTATAAACAAAGGCCCATCCTAAAAAATAGTGTTCTTTTAGGATATAAACACCTTTCCATTGGGATTTTGAGTAATTTGAATAGCTCCTTAAAAAGCTAAGAAATTANAGCCTGGAAGGCTACAGTCCATGGGGTCGCAAAGAGTTGAACATGATTTGGTGACTAAGCAATAATAAGCACTTATAAACAAAGGCCCATCCTAAAAAATAGTGTTCTTTTAGGATATAAACACCTTTCCATTGGGATTTTGAGTAATTTGAATAGCTCCTTAAAAAGCTAAGAAATTAATTCCTCTTAAATAATTTTACTCACTTTGCGATTTACTTGAAAATCTCAAATTACTTATATCAACTCCAGTTTCTTATAAATTAATAGTTTCTTCATATTCTTCAAGTTTGCATTCCACAAAACCAGATACTTTTAAATCTTACAATGTTAAAACCAAGAAAAGGCCATTGTGCTTCCCTGTCTCTTCAACCAGAGATCTTGCTAAACCAATGCATATAGATGGTTTAGACACTTTTTTAATACCTTTCTTTATATTAATTTAGATCTTATAATATTATAGCAGAAATATTCTCTAATTCAGTATTCAAAATAAGCTTATAGGTAAATATAACAGATATTTTTCTCTCCAGTCCTCATATATTTGATTAACATCTATGATATTAATGATTTATGCACAAGTTATAGCATACACACAAGCATACATATATATATNAGACATTTCCAAATTTCCTGCCTAGATTGTTTAATAAACGATATTGGCTAAAACAGTGGTGCTGAAATCTCAGTGTGAAACCTCACATGTAGGCTTTGTTAAAATATCTGAATCTCTCAGAGTTTCTAATTCAGTGTGTCTGATGTGTGGCCTAGAGGATTATCATTTCAAAGAAGTTCCCAGGCAATGCTTATACTGCAGGGCCTGATCTTATGACCACATTTTGATAAGCATAGTGCTGGTCAATCTACAGAGTTCTTTAAAATTTTGAACCATTGCCCAAACTGTAGCTAGTGATATGGATTTGGATATGTGTTTGGAAACCATGGAGAAAGGAATGGCAACCCACACCAGTATTCTTGCCTAGAGAATTCCATGGACAGGGAAGTCTGGTGGGCTACAGTCCATGGAAGTCACAGAGAGTTAGACATGTCTGAGCTACTACACTTTCCCTTTTTCTTTCGGACACCACATTCCAATGACAGCATCACTGCATTGAGTTGTCATCTTTGTGGATTATATAACACTTCNCGTCAATCTACAGAGTTCTTTAAAATTTTGAACCATTGCCCAGACTGTAGCTAGTGATATGGATTTGGATATGTGTTTGGAAACCATGGAGAAAGGAATGGCAACCCACACCAGTATTCTTGCCTGGAGAATTCCATGGACAGGGAAGTCTGGTGGGCTACAGTCCATGGAAGTCACAGAGAGTTAGACATGTCTGAGCTACTACACTTTCCCTTTTTCTTTCGGACACCACATTCCAATGACAGCATCACTGCATTGAGTTGTCATCTTTGTGGATTATATAACACTTCTTGTTGAAATAAGAAATTATTTCACATTCTTGTATCTATTTATGTAAGAAACATAAATTAGTGTTTGACTTGGGGTCACATGGTATGAGGGAAAAATAAATGTTATTTACATTTATGTATCTTGCAAGTATGAACACATAAAAACTCAATTATTTGCCTTTATTATGAAACAAATTTACTTAAAATTTTATTTGTTCACATTTTAATTATAAATGTTATGGGATTATTTGTCATACTTAAATCAGTAACTTTTTTAAAAGATTTAATAAACATTGATCTCTTCTGAAGAAGAAAATGTCTCTGGCTTGCAAACAGATACATTTTTCAACTTTGGCTCCTGCATTCAGAATTTAGATAAGTATTTGTGTGCATGCTAAGTTACTTCAGTCATGTCCAACTCTTTGTGACACTATGGACTGTGATCTGCTAGGCTCCTCTGTTCATTGGATTCTTCAGGCAAGAATACTGGAGTGGGTTGCCATGACCCCTCTAGTTGGATGCTTCTGCTGCTGCTGCTAAGTTGCTTCAGTTGTGTTCGACTCTTTGCGACCCCATAGATGGCAGCCCACCAGGCTCCCCTGTCCCTAGTTGGATAAGTATGTAGATATTTCCAAATATCTTGACATTTGACATTAAGAATCCTAATCATTTTCATTTTCCCTTCTGTACCTGTCTTGTAGTAACATGAAAGAACAAGTCTCTTTTCATCATTCTTAGCGCCTTATAGACTCCAATTAAAGCAGGAAGGATATTACATTTAATTTGCTACTGCTACTGCTAAGTCACTTCAGTCATGTCTGACTCTATGTGACCCCATAGGCGGCAGCCCATCAGGCTCCCCTTGTCCCTGGGATTCTCCAGGCAAGAACACTGGAGTGGGTTGCCATTTCCTTCTCCAGTGCATGAAAGTGAAAAGTGAAAGTGAAGTCACTCAGTTGTGTCTGACCCTCAGTGACCCCATGGACTGCAGCCTACCAAGCTCCTCCACCCATGGGATTTTCCAGACAAGAGTACTGGAGTGGGGTTCCATTGACCTCTCTAAGATTTAATTTAGTCCAACATTTAAAAATTGCACAAAGAAATATAAATACAAATTCATGAACAAATTTATGAAAATCACTTAAGCTTTAAGTTCTAGCTTGAACTAGAACTCAGCTCTTTCAATACCCAGAACAATTTTCCACCACTGCTTTGCAATATTTACCAGACTTATTTTGTCCTCAGATGATATGTTTTCTCTCCACTCCCCCAAATTACTAGAGAGTTATAACCATCAAAACAGAGATCAGCTACATCTAAACACATGACTTAGGTGTACCTTGTAGAAGGTCTAAATCTGATTTATGCCTGATGCACATTTGTGCATGTGTTCATAACTGTATGTAACCCAGGGACCTAACATTTGTATCTATCTCCAAGCAATAGCTTGATCAATCTCAAATTGATATCACATATTTATCACATATTTCACAATAAATGGGCTTTCTCATATTTATACTGCAGTAGATTTATGAATGGGAAGATCCCCTAGAGAACAAAATGGGAACCCACTCCAGTATTCTTGCCTGGAGAATCCCATTCTCCAGAGAAGAGAGGAGAATCCCATTCGCCAGAGGAGTCTGTGGGCTACAGTCCTTGGGGTCGAAAAGTGTCAGACACAACTGAGCATGCACACACAAATTTATGAATAAGAACTTCAATTTGATTATCCTTTGATAGACTGCAAAAATAAAACAAGTTCTTCCCTTCCCTATACTGTGACATCTGGAGTTTCCCCTTCAAGGAGTGGAATGAGATGAACTACCTTTTAAATCAGGGCTGGCCTTGTGACTTTCTTTAGTCAATAGAATGTAGCAGAAGTGACATTGTGCAAGTTATAAGGCTGGATCTTAAAAGGCCTTGCACAGTTAACAAGCAAATAGGCCAAGTCTAACCTGTTGAAGAAGACTCTTGAGAGTCCCTTGGACTGCAAGGAGATCCAATTAGTCCATTCTAAAGGAGTTCAGTCCTGGGTGTTCTTTGGAAGGACTGATGCTAAAGCTGAAACTCCAATACTTTGGCCACCTCATGCAAAGAGTTGACTCACTGGAAAAGACCCTGATGCTGGGAGGGATTGGGGGCAGGAGGAGAAGGGGATGACAGAGGATGAGATGGCTGGATGGCATCACCGACTCAATGCACACAAGTTTGAGTAAACTCTGGAAGTTGATGATGGACAGGGAGGCCTGGTGTGCTGCGATTCATGGGGTCGCAAAGGGTCGGACACGACTGAGTGACTGAACTGAACTGAACTGAACTTGTTGAAAGACAAGAGGAGTCCCACCTGAACCTTTCAGCTGACCCTATGCCACATGAGTGAGCCCCACTAAGACCAGTTAGAACTACGAGGCAAGATCCAGTCTTAATTTTCAATCCTTAGAATCACAAGCTAAACAAACATTGTTTCAAGCCACTAAGAAGTGGGCTGGTTTTTACATAGCAATGGATAACTGATGCATGCACCTTTGAAATAAATTCACAATTGTTTTCCAAACTGTTTTAGCTCTTTCAATTGATGAGTTTTGCCTGGGCACAGTATAGTGGGCTATAGACATCATTTCCCAGGGACTTTTGTGACTAGGCAGGCTTATATAACCTAGCTAATATGAGGTAAGTGGAAGTGAAGTGAAAAATTTCCATGCAGTGTACTTTGAGAAAATCAGCTTGGTCTTTGTTTCCTCTTCCCACCTCTGTACAGGCCAGAAACAGACAAGACAATGGTAATTCCTTCCATTGTTTGATTGAGGGTGAAACTCAAGGAATATAGGAACAAAAGAGTCTGAACTCCTGTGTGGCCCCATGGAGCAGGGCCATCTTCACTCTCTGGACACCAACTTAGACTTTTGTGCAAGAGAGACTACTATCTTGTTCATCATGGCTATACATGCCTCTGTTAGAGTAAATTAAAGTTTCTCTCCTTATTAATTAAAAAATAATCAAAATGTATTTATCTTAGAATGAAAAATCATTTGTGTAAAACCATATGAATGAAAATGGCAAAAGTACATTGATAGATTTTAAGAGTTCTTTATACCTGACATCCACAACAGAGCAGAATTCCCTGAAATGAAATTTCATAGTCATAATTTATCATTTACTATGCTCCAGGCACTGGGATAAGCACAAACATATATTTTCTCACTTTATTCTCAAAATGAAACAGATACATAACTTGTGTGATGTCACATATGTACCAAATGGTGAAATAATTATTTGAAACCAGATCTTTCTGGTTCTAAATACTTCAGCTAGGTGGTCAGTGAGATCCATACTTTGTAAAACTTTCAAGGCTGCAGATATTTAAATATAGATATTTAAACCTTTGTCTCAGGAAAACATCTTGGGCTAGGTGACAGCTAAAGCAATTTTTCTAGAAGATGATCAATGAAATTATTTTTGTATTTTTATTTGCATATCTGTTTTGAAAGTCTTTACTTGCCTTACATTTTCCTAAGTAATTGTCTTCATTCCTAGACTGTACCTGACTAATATGATCTAACCTTTGCAGTAGTATTTTCTACCATCTTGATGAGCGGCTTGATATTGTATTCCAAGATGGTTATAATGAAAGCAAAAATCTAGATATACAAGTGTTTGTATATAGTTAACTCAGTTGTACAAAAATAGCTCTGAGTATTGACAAAGATTAAAATTGAGTATCTGGCATCTGGGATGAGTTAGGTACTTCACACTAGAGCTAACTCAGAAGCATCCCATCAGATCGCACTGCAACTGTGTGATGTCTTAAAAGTCATTTCATTTAGAGATAGGATTCCAAGTCCAGCATTATTATGGGGATTACATGTGTGTGTATGTATTTGTGGAGATAGAATACATACATACCCATGCACACAGACACATGCCAAACACTTCCATTTACCTACTCTGATTATCAGTATAGAATCAAACCATAAGAATCTGTTGTCCTTGGCTATTAAGTATCACAATGGAATTGCACAGTCTAGCACAATTAACTATTCTGCTCAGGGCCTTCCTATTGTGGGAATAACAGAGTTGTGGCAGGTCAGGTTTCTGGAACATTGTCAGAGCTAGGACAGGAGGCTTTAACAACACCTGCTGGTGCTGTGAACAAAGGCTTATTGCATTTGTACAGCGGTTTTCATCACAGGGTTTCGTTAGCATCAAAGAGAACACGGGGCTCCTATTCATTGCCCAGGAGAATGCTTCTCTTTGCAAAGCTCAGCATGTGACTCACCTGTATTCAGTGTCATATGGATCACCTTCCTATTTCAATCCCAGAAGGACCAGAAAAAGTGATTTTCTATGTAACATCTCCAACCCCCTTTGCCTATTGTAAATAGGAGAGATAGTTCTACATAATCACATCTGGAAGGGATTGTCAAATGCACGATGTGACTGAGTCCCAGAATTACTTTCATTTAAAGGGATATTAGACAGTTCTTATTCAGTTAAGATAAGGACAAGCAGTGATGCAAGCCAAATGGAGCTATTTAAAGAGAGCACGTAGCTGCTTCTCCAGAGAAGCTGTATTTTTAGCAGGACAGCCCTTAGAAAACAAGATTATTATTTTGACAAAATAGCCTCATTTTCTTTACAAAGATCTGCATGGAAGACTGACTGACTGAGTTATTAATTGATTTTTTCTTTTAGACTTTCCTTCTCTCTAAGGGTAGTTTTTCCATGCAGCTAGGGCTCCTGTTTCTGATTCNCTTGCTTTTTCCATGATCCAGCGGATGTTGGCAATTTGATGTCTGGTTCCTCTGCCTTTTCTAAAACCAGCTTGAACATCTGGAGTTTCACCGTTCATGTATTGCTGAAGCCTGGCTTGGAGAATTTTAAGCATTATTTTACTAGTGTGTGAGATGAGTGCAATTGTGCAGTAGTTTGACCATTCTTTGACATTGCCTTTCTTTGGGATTGGAATGAAAACTGGCTTTTTCTGGCCTGTAGCCAATGCTGAGTTTTCCAAATTTGCTCAGTGGTGGCTAATTATTTTATTTGCCTATGACCTAAACTGATTTGGATTAATAGTTCTTTTTAAATTTAAATAACTTAACTCCAAAAGGTTAAATGATAGAAACAACTGATTAGACTTAACAGGCTTTCTCTGTGCTCTCTTACTTTCTCTATGCTTTATGTATTAAGATACAGAAAATATATAAATGTATAAAATGAATTTGCACAAGAGAAACTCAACTCCTTAAAAGTGTAATTATCTTGAAAATATGCAAGTAATCAAAAACTACCAAAATCCATATGCCATCAGTGAGACTACCATAATATCATTACTTCTTTCATTAAGATAAAAATGCCCTATGTTGACAACTTGATTCAGGCTATCAAGATATCATATAATTGTGATGTCCTTCACAACCCAGTGGATTTTTGTAACTTATTTCAGAAACTGTTCAATTTTTACAGTCCACCTTCAAAAATGTAGTTATTTTTGAAAAACCTTTTAGAATAATTCCACTGTTTACAGACTGCTGAGTGGACATCTGGATATTTATTTGGCCTTATCATTAATATGTGTAGTATACTTCAATAACATTGCTTAGAGCATAAGCCATAAATAAGATTTTCTCATCACATTTACTTTAGTACATTATATAAAATAGGTGCAAATAAATGTTTTTGGTGAAATAAATACATGTTCCAAAATACTGCTGTTTGACACTGTAGAGCTTTTGTTTTCTTCTTTCCTTCTCAGTTTTTGTCCCACTTGTATCTAGTTGTTGTTGTTGGTCATCGCTAAGTCATGTCCAACTCTTTGTGACCTCATGGAGTGCAGCATGCCAGGCTCCCTGTCCTTCATTGTCTCCCAGAGTTTACTCAAGTTCATGTCCATTGAATAGGTAATGTCATCCAACCATCTCATCCTCTGCTCTCCCTTCTCCTTTTCCCTTCAATCTTTCCAGCATCAGGGTCATTTCCAAGGATCTGGCTCTTTGCATCTGGTGGCCAAATTATTGGAATTTCAGCATCAGTCCTTCCAATGAATATTCAGGGTTGATTTCATTAAGAATTGACTAGTTTTGTCTCCTTGCAGTCCAAGGGACTCTTGAGTGTTCTCCAGCACCACAATTCTAAAGCATTAGTTCTTCAGCCCTCAGCCTTTTTCTATGGTCCAACTCTCATATCTGTACATGACTACTGGAAAAACCATAGCTTCAACTCTATTGTGTAGTCACAGTCTTTATATGCTTTTAACAAAAAGCCCATTATTAGAGGAAAGCCATAATAAAGTTATAGGCCCCTGAAGTTTAGAAGGAACTTAAAAGATGTCTAAAGTCCACTCACAATCAGTGTGGAAATTCACCTTGATAGTATCCCAGGTGGATAGTCACCTAGCATCTCACTGACCACTTTCAGGAATGGGAAGCTTGGGAATAAGACCAGAAAGTAAACTGGAAAAGGCTAGAAGATCCTAGTAGCACTACCATTTCACACAGAGAGGCACTTAGGCCTCTGGAGCAATGGTGAAAATGAATGACATCCCTTGCAAATGTCAGGTCATAGACATACTTTTCATTTTAGTTATCCCCAGCCTCTACAGGACTTTGCATTTTATTTGGGTCTTTACACTGTCCCATAAGATTTTGCTGTGTTATATACAAATGTGCTGCAGGTTAAAATTTCTTTATTTCTGGATCTCAATTTCAATACAATGAAGTGCTACTTTATAAATTCTAAAGTTAGACATTTAATACAAAAGTAATGCAGTGAAAATTTCCTTATATTTGACTTTCACCTTTTTCCTTTCATGCTCTTCTCATTTACTTGGGCCATGCGATTAAATAGTTCACAAATGTATCAATGATTGCTAATAATTTTTATGTCACTTCTAGGTCATACTCAGATTTCACTCCCTGTAATAGAAAATACTCCAATAGAATTTTCTTCTTAATTATATTCTGTAGTGATCATGGAAGAACATTGTTTTCCCTTTACTGTACTTGCATATAATTGGCTTAAGTGCTATGATAATTGTGTGTCTAGGCATTGTAATGCTAATAGTCTAAAGGTAAAGAGGTTACCTCCCCCCGCAATATAGTTATTATTATATATGTGGGGTGAGCTATGCTTGACTGGTGAAATAATTTATTGGTTATCACACTTCCTATACAATCTGTTGCATTAGATTAATATCAACTATTCAGATTAAAGACTGGAACCAAAAGGAGATTGAAATAGGTCTTTTAGGTTTGGTGTAGTCACAAAGAAAATGGGGAAACCAAAGAATAGCTCAGAATTTTGAGAAATTACCTTCTACTCGCCACAGGTAGGCAGGTAGCCACAAGGGAAGAAAGCCAAGAAAGGTGCCTGTGAAGTTGTAAAGACTTTCAGTACTAGAAGTAACTGATGTTGGACCAGAGTTTGTTCTTGAAAACAAGACTGTAAGTTTCTGGCAATTTCTGTAATCAGCTGCTCTTTGCTCTTTGTTCACTGAGTTGATAGGATTGCTTTCTATAAGCTGTAACATTAAGATAATTTCGTATAAACATTTATAATTATCAACAGAAAGCTTAGGGCTTCAATATTTGAATTTTTTTTAGTATTTCGTTTTAACCATGGAGAATTTACCTTTTTAATTGTTGAGAATTGTTATTTTTCAGCCTCTAAAATCTGTCCCTTGATTTAGAACTGTATGTCCATAAAATTGATAACATTAAGACATAAAAGCATATTTCTGGTGGCACCTGTGACAAGGTTATATCCACGAGGGACTCAAAGTCATATATGTAACAAATTAGAGGTGATCCCAGCCATCTGCCATTGGTATGAGCCTGATGGGTCAAAAGATCTGTATTCCACTGCTCTGAAAACTTATTAGCTATTTTTGTGCCTTCGGTAGGATTGGAGGATATAATCAACGATACTGAAACAGTAACTTTCACTCAACAAGCTTTAGATGATAGTAAATGGGCAGTTAGCCTATTGAATTCTGAGGTCTCTATGATGAGAAAGTCAATGCTACAAAACTGCAAGGCCCTTGACATTCTTGTGGCATCTCGGGGAGGCACCTGTGCCATAATTCAAACTGAATGTTGTGTTTTCATACCCAGTGAATCCTCTAATATAATGCAATTGATGAACCATATGAAAAAACAGCTTTCTGCCAGAAGTGACCCTCTCCCAGTCTTAAAAAACTGGTTTAGCATGGGAAGTTCTTGGCTTAAGTATTCATTTATAACTCCATTAATGTTACCAACTATATTATTTGCATTTTGCCTGTTTTATAAGATTATTGTTTGTTATATTACCAGATGTGTGACTGAGCTTCCAAAGAAAATAATGATGACTAGGTAACTTCAAGTTGTTGATCAAATAAATAGTTCTATATGTGATCAATGATTATAATAGTGTAAGATGCAATAAAAAGGATTATTTTCCTGGACCATAATTAGAAGACAGATGTCCAGAGATCTTTGACTATGACGACCTAGTCCAGTAATAGCACACTGAATGGCCTTTGCCAGACCTAGCAATGAGTCTTCCCAGCACCATGGGACAAAATGATCATGTAATGCCTCCTAAATTTATAACCATAACCATAAGGCGGTACTCTCAACTACAAATTGGCACTTGCCAAGGGCACTTGCCATCTGCCTCTGTGGGGACTGAATTCTGTGCTGTTTCAACATACCCTGAAAGAAGTTCAGGGTAGAAAACAAGAATGAGGCACTCTGTGCTCCAAGAAAACTGGCAAAACAAGTCTTCAGAGAGTTAGATGTTTTTAGGAACTGATTTTATGGGCACAGTCCCTGCATCTCCTGATATCTAGAAAAGCACCCTCATGGTAACAATATTTTCTTGTGACTAGCAGAAAAATTTTTGTGAAGATAAGTGCTTGATTGCCTCACCAAAATCACATATGTTAACCTTCCCCTCTTGCCTTTTTGGAGCAGTTTCTCAGAGCTATTGGAGGTGCTGTCTCTTGGGCTGCAGTCCTCATTTTGCCCCCCAAAAAGCGTATGTCACACAACACAAAAAGTTATGTCCATGTGTCAGAAGATTATAAAGTAACAATGTAATTTTTAGGGTTCAAATGGTTTAAAGAAGTCTTGATTACTGAGTAAAATCATTCAGTGACAGTTTAATAAGCTTGAATAAAGTAGAACATGTAATATATCTAGCATATTCCTTGACACACGTTAAATATTGTCACTGCTATTTTTATTATGATTTTATTATTAAAAAGAGAAAAGACTGCGAATATTCATACATTTATTCAGATGGTGAGATCACTCACCTAGAGGCAGAAATCTTAGAATGCAAAGTCAAGTGGGCCTTAGGAAACATCACTACGAACAAAGCTAGTGGAGGTGATGGGATCCCAGTTGAGCTCTTTCAAATCTTAAAAAGATGATTCTGTGAAAGTGTTGCACTCACTTTGCCAGCAAATTTGGAAAGCTCAGCAGTGGCCACAGGACTGGAAAAGGTCAGTTTTCATTCTAATCCCAAAGAAAGGCAANCCTTGACACACGTTAAATATTGTCACTGCTATTTTTATTATGATTTTATTATTAAAAAGAGAAAAGACTGTGAATATTCATACATTTATTCAGATGGTGAGATCACTCACCTAGAGGCAGAAATATTAGAATGCAAAGTCAAGTGGGCCTTAGGAAACATCACTACGAACAAAGCTAGTGGAGATGATGGGATCCCAGTTGAGCTATTTCAAATCTTAAAAAGATGATTCTGTGAAAGTGTTGCACTCACTTTGCCAGCAAATTTGGAAAGCTCAGCAGTGGCCACAGGACTGGAAAAGGTCAGTTTTCATTCCAATCCCAAAGAAAGGCAATGCCAAAGAAAATTCAAACTACTGCACAATTGCACTCATCTCACAGGCTACAAAAGTAATGTTCAAAATTCTCCAAGCAAGGCTTCAACAGTACATGAACTGTGAGATTCCAGATGTTCAAAAATTTAGAAAAGGCAGAGAAACAAGAGATCAAATTGCAAACATTCATTGGATCTTAGAAGAAGCAAGAGAATTCCAGAAAAAAAAAATCTATTTCTGGTTTATTGACTATGTGAAAGCCTTTGACTTTGTGGATTACAACAAACTGTGAAAAATTCTGAGAAAGGAATGCCAGACCACCTTCCTTGCCTCTTGAGAAACCTGTATGCATATCAGGAAGCAACAGTTAGAAATGGACATAGAACAACAGACTGGTTCCAAATAGGAAAAGGGATNAAATCTATTTCTGGTTTATTGACTATGTGAAGCCTTTGACTTTGTGGATTACAACAAACTGTGAAAAATTCTGAGAAAGGAATGCCAGACCACCTGCCCTGCCTCTTGAGAAACCTGTATGCATAACAGGAAGCAACAGTTAGAAATGGACATAGAACAACAGACTGGTTCCAAATAGGAAAAGTGATACGTCAAGGCTGTATATTGTCACCCTGCTTATTTAACTTCTATGCAGAGTACATCATGAGAAACACTNAGGCCCAGCCAATATTGCCAGAACTGGGTTTTAAACAGAATTCAATTCAACTTAATACACCTCTTTAACACAGAGGAAATGTTCTTCTGATGATATTGACTCACGTTTTCTGCTTTAAATATATTTTATTTATAACCAACATTACTAGGATAGCACTGAAAATCACAATACTACTTCTATTTACAGTATATTTTGAGATTGAAGTAGTAAAATGTATTTTCCAACTGATCAAGTTAATCAGAAATCCTTTTTGCCTCAATCCTTGTGGTTAGTAAATTTTTATAAAACTTATTTGTTGGTTTCCCAGATTAAAATTTTAGAATTATTAAATTCATGCATTCAGGAAAAATTTACTGAACATGTACTATGCATTAACTACTTCATAGCAGGGAAGATCAATACTACCTGTAATGTGATGTGTTTACGTGGGAGGTGAGGATGCCGTGGTATACTGAATATAATTAATTTTCTGTTGTTTTCATTTGAATACCTTGTCTATCTCAAGTTTATTATCATAGGGGGCACTTTTCCTTATAGTAGATATACTTTGTATTCAGTGTGGGAATTGGCTTCCCAGAAAGCACTGGTAGTAAAGGACTCACCTGACAATGAAGGAAATATAAGAGACGCGGGTTCAATCCCTGGGTCAGGGAAGATCTCCTGAAGGAGGGCATGGCAACCCACTCCAGCATTCTTGCCTGGAGAATTCCATGGACCGAGAAGCCTGGTGGGCTGCAGCTCATAGAACTGCAGAGTTGGGCATGTCTTGGCTTGCACACACAGTGTGGGAAGATGGGCCGAGCCACACACTTCTTGGGTGTGGCCAGTATGTAGCAATTAGGGCTTCTTCCTTCCTTCTTTCCTTCCTTTATTTCTTTCAGTGATTTGATTCTTCCTCAAAATTGCACTGCTACCAAAAAATTCAAAAGATTTTAAGCAATCCAATCCCTGAAATGTATAAATATTTATAAATCGCCAGCTATGTGTTAACTATGGTACTGGTCCCTGGGTGGTAAGAGGGGAGGTATGGAGAATAACATACAACAACATGCAAATAAATAAATTCAGAATCAAGTGTGAAAATCATCAAGGGAAAAAAAAGATTTGATGATAGAGTTAATGACAGTGTGACAACAACTGGTAGAAGTGCAGTGGTCTAAATTAATGAGGAGCTAACATTGAGTTTATTAATAAGACCTGAATACAGAGAAGGGAATCAACTATTCAAAGAACTGGTGAAGAAATTCCAGGCAAGGGGAATGGCTTGTGCTGAAATCCTGAGGTAGAGCAGAGCACAGCATCATGCAGAAATAAAAAGGATGGCACTTGAGATGGAGCAAATTCAGGAGAATAGAAAGGGACTCAATAGAGGGACTGAAGCAGCAGAGATGAACAGGCCCCTTCATTCCAGTAATTGAAGATGTTACTCTATTTTTGCAACTAGATGCAGGGAGAAGTGTTTCACAGAGGCTTAGAAGAATGCCCTGGAGCCCATAATTCCCATTTGTCACTAGAAAAAGGGGAACCGCAAACTAGCTCCCTTCTGCCTGTGGTATTTTTTTAAGGCAAAAGTCAAATTCCTTGTGGCTCTGCACGCAAATATATCTGTTTCTTAACTTGTATTGAGAAAATACCACATAAGAGACCTGGTGTAGTTTTGTTACATCACCTATAGCAGTATTTCCTACCAAAACATTGCAAAAATAAACTCTATTTTATTCATCCTTTAATAAAATCACTTTGATTAAATCCTTAGTTTTAGCCGAGAAAGTAGATTAGTACAAGTCCCTTTGGATTAGCTATTAATGCCATTTCATGAACCATTTAAGAGGAGTTTTAAATTTAATCTCTTCAGTGTTCCCTGAACACATCTTTGAGAAAAAAAAATTCTTGCCTTATGGATATATACTGCTTTTAGGTCAATAAAATTATTTTTTCTAGAGGTTACTTACAGGAAAAACTATATGTTGGCATACACTGGATTGCCACTTAAGCAATGATGATAATTAAGGATTTTATTCTGCAATGGGTTTCCAAACTACAATCTCCTAGGAAATATATTTGTAACTGCATTTTCAATTGCCAATTAGGTAAAGAGTGTGTCAAATGAATCCACAGAAATGTGCTCACAGCTACACTGTTTTCCCTTTGTAAATATGAATTCAAGGGGATTTAATAGACTAATTCAATTTCAATTATAGTTGGCCTATTGAGTCATGATTCGACTATGATATACACTAATGCCTAAATTATAATGAATATATACGAATGTATATGAATGAATGAAATGAATATATTTCATGTTATTTTCCAATATATAAAATATTTGTTAGAACTTACCCAAGAAGTACAGATGAAAAAACAAAATGAAGATAAAATTACTAAATACAGCTAACTATGAAATAAAACTTTCAATGGTAAATTAAGCAAAATCTTTCAAGCAGCATAAGTTTTATGTTTCTCTTTATAAAGCATGAAATTTGAAGGTTAACCAGATATAATGTAACTCACTATGTCTTTAGTTTCTGACATATAATAATGTTAAGATCTGAAGCATCCATTTAATTGTTTAACAAACAACTTTTGAGCATATTGTATGTGCTAGAATGTAATCTAGAGAATAGAGAAAATAAAAAGATTATATGAAATAACCCCTACCTCACAGAGCTGACATTAAAAACAACTTCAAGAAAATATTATAGGTTTTATGATGGAAGTACAGTCATGGCACAATGGAGTCACAAGCTGTAGTGTTAAAATGAAAGAAAAAGAAAAACAAATTCTTGTATTTATTTCTGACTATTAAAGACCTTAGATAATTATTTCACACTGACATTTTAAACTTTTATGTTGAAGATACAAAGAAAAGATGTGTCAATACCAATCTGAGTATACAGTGTGTAACTAATCTTCCAAATAATTTTCATTCATTAAAGTGAAAAGTAGCCATTTCTGGGAATACAGATAAAATTTTAATTAAATATGTGTATGTGTGAGATTTAATTTGAAGATCTAGATTAAAATTATTGCCTTAATACTTATCAGCCTGTGAAATTAAGAAAAGTACTGAGACTCTGAACTCCAATTTTATGATTGCTAAATATTATTTTCTACCTATTTGGCAGAGTTATCATCAGAAATGAGACATGTATGAAGTGCACATGGAATGTTATATGAATCATAGCCATTACAAGTCTATACGAGAAACTTTCCCATTGTAGTATACTGTGTAATATATCTGGGCCTTGCTTACTGCTAAGTAAATAATGTCCATTTTTGTATTCTTAGCACCCAGAAAAGTACCAAGCATCTGACAGATATACAACACTTGATGAAAAAATTACCCTACTGATAACTGTTTCTATATATAGGCTCACACTTAAAAGTAAAAATTTCACAATGTGTCAGAAATTTAGTGTTTATCTGAGTATTTATAGACAAGAGAAAACTTGAGATTTGAAACTATTTATATTTTTTAGTGGTAATATTTAATCCATATAGCTAGATTTTCCAGTATAGTCCAAATATTCAATTAATTTTAACCAATGTTAGGGCATTGCTTTTTATATTTGAATTCTTAAAGTCAGAATACAACATTCCATGGTATGTCAGCCAAGAAGAGAAATTCAGTTTTAGTCTTGGTAACATTTATATTATTCTAGAGGTATTCTAAGCAAATAGACACACATACATCCACTTTATAAGTGTACTCATAAATTTTGATATTTTTACTAAACAGAAAATAGTAAATATTCTGTATCAATAATTATAATGATCATTTATAAAAGCTGTATAAGACTCTACTTTGTGGGTATACAATAATAATACACAGTCTTTACTATTGTAAATAGTGCTACTATGAACACAGGACTGAATGTATCTTTTTGAATTAGAGTTTTGACTAGATATATGCCCAGAAGTTGAGTTGTTGGATCATAAACCAACTCTATTTTTAGTTTTTTTTCCTGAGGAACCTCCATACTGGTATCCATAGTTATTAAAATTTTCATGCTCCCCAAAACAGTGTATAAGAATTCCAGTAACTGTATCCTCATCAGTGTTTATTGTCCTTTTTTTTTCTTTTGAGAATAGCCATTGTTATCCTTATAGGCAAATTCAGACTTAAATTGAAGAAAGTAGGGAAAACCACTAGACCATTCAGGTATGACCTAAATCAAATCCCTTATGATTATACAGTGGAAGTGAGAAATAGGTTTAAGGGACTAGATCTGATAGACAGAGTGCCTGATGAACTATGGATGGAGCTTCGTGACATTGTATAGGAGATGGAGATCAAGACTATCCTCAAGAAAAAGAAGTGCAAAAAAGCAAAATGCTGTCTGAGGAGAACTTACAAATATCTGTGAAAAGAAGAGAAGAAAAATGCAAAGGAGAGAAGGAAAGATATAAGCATCCGAATGCAGAGTTCCGAAGAATAGAAAGGAGAGATAAGAAAGCCTTCCTCAGTGATCAGTGCAAAGAAATAGAGGAAAACAATAGAACAGAAAAGACTAGAGATCTCTTCAAGAAAATTAGAGACACCAAAGGAACATTTCATTCAAAGATGGGCTCCACAAAGGACAGAAATGGTACAGACCTAACAGAAGAAGAAGATTTAAAAAGAGGTGGCAAGGATACACAGAAGAACTATACAAAAAAGATCTTCATTACCCAGATGATAACAATGGTGTGATCACTTACCTAGAGCCAGATATCCTGGAATGTGAAATCAAGTGGGCTTTAGGAAACATCAATATGAACAAAGCTAGTGGAGGTGATGAAATTCCAGTTGAGCTATTTCAAATCCTAAAATAATAATTTCAAATCCTAAAATCCTACCACACAATTGCACTCATCTCACACTCTAGTAAAGTAATGATCAAAATACTCCAAGCCAGGCTTCAACAGTACTTGAACCGTGACTTCCAGATATTCAAGCTGTTTTTAGAAAGGCAGAAGAACCAAAGAGCAAATTGCCAACATCTGCTGAATCATGGAAAAAGCAAGAGAGTTCTAGAAATATATCTATTTCTGTTTTATTGACTATGCCAAAGACTTGACTGTGTGGGAAGTCATGGGAAATAGATCAGAAAACAGTGGTAGACTTTATATTTTGGGGCTCCAAAATCTCTGCAGATGGTGACTGCAGCATTGAAATTAAAAGACGCTTACTCCTTGGAAGGAAAGTTAACACCAACCTAGAAAGCATATTAAAAAGCAGAGACATTACTCTGCCAACAAAGATTCGTCTAGTCAAGGCTATGGTTTTTCTAGTAGTCATGCATGGATATGAGAGTTGGACTATAAAGAAAGCTAACCATCAAAGAATTGATGCTTTTGATCTGTGATGTTTGAGAAGACTTTTGAGAGTCCCTTGGACTGCAAGGAGATCCAACTAATCAATCTAAAGGAAATCAGTCCTGAATATTTATTGGAAGGGTTAATTTTGAAGCTGAAATAGTTTGGCCACCTGATGCAAAGAACTGACCCATTGGAAAAGACCCTGATGCTGGGAAAAATTGAAGTAGGGAGGAGAAGGGGACAACAGAGGATGAGATGGTTGGATGGCATCACTGACTCAATGAACATGAGTTTGAGTAAACTCCGTGAGTTGGTGATGAACAGGGAGGCCTGCTGTGCTGCAGTCCATGGGGTCACGAAGAGTCAGATATGACTGAGCGACTGAAGTGAACTGAACTGATTGCACCTGAGCTGAGGTAGTAAAAGAATAGCACCTTGGATTTTAATTTCTCTGAAGATTAGTGATACTGAATACTTTCGGGGGCAGAAATTTTTTCCTTATTTCCTTCTTGGTTCTTTGGTTGGCCTAATAATTAAATTGACATAAGACAGGTAAGCAGGAGATAAACAAACCTAAGTCCATATATACAGCATCCTTCTTGGGCTTCCCTGGTAGCTCAGTGGTAAAGAATATGCCCGCCAGTGGAGGAGACATGAGTTCAATCCCTGGGCCAGGAAGATCCCCTGGAGAAGGAAATGGCAACCCACTCCAGTATTCAAAATATGCTATTTAGAGAATCCAAAGGGAAAAACACCAGTGAATTAAAAAGAAAACAGTGAAAGAAAAGAAAGCAGGAAGGAAGGAAGAAGGAAAGAAAGAGAAAGTTTGATTCTACTGGGTTGAGTGATATGAGTGAAACTGAATTATGAACCATTTCCAAAACTCTTGATTTCATCACACCAGTTTAAATTTTTGCACTCTCTTTTGTGGTTCTAAATGTTGTTTTCTTTTTCTTAGTACAACCCAATCAACTTTGCCCACCCCTGTGAAAACCACACCGAGACAGCATTTGAGATGATTTATTTCCTTAGACCAAAAAATTACTTTCACTTTTATCCTGCTGGCTCATAGTCTCCCAAAGCATTCTGCACGCCCCACAGTGGTATTCATGATAAATAGCTCTTGTGGGATTAGTCTTCCCACTTCTTCAATTCTCTTTCTTTTCCAAATTTTTCAGTAATTTTCAAAAACAAGTTTCTTTTTTTTTTTTTAATCTAAAGGGCACCAGTTACACATGGTCTCGGCTACTTGCCCTTTCCATATCTGTAATTCTAGCCAGACTTAATCAACCTAGAACAGAGATTCATGCCTGTATTGCTAGCAGCTTCTGAGAATACTAATGTTTTCAAAAGTGCTCAACATTTATCATTCCATATAAATATTAGGATTATTTGAACAAAGACTTTTTGAACTGGATCTATCAATAAGACAAAAGGATTTTTCTTTCAGTCAGTTTGGATTGTTACCAATGCATATTACTTAAATCTAAAATGAGATAGTTTCAGCATCAGTTTTGCTCCTTTTCTGTTTTGTTTTTATTTTGTTGCTATCTACAGATGTAAACATTAAAATATCTTGTTTATATAAACAAAAATGATGGGAAAGAAAACTTGCTATCAGTGGGAATTCTTGAGCTTCTTTATTTTTTATATTCAAAATAAATAATACTTGTTCTAAAATTTATTTTTAATGACTTAATAGTTTCAAGTTTACTAGGTCCTCCTTCAACTTGATTGAAAGCAAGCAATTGAGAACATTGTATTTGGGTCATTTCTTTCTCATTTTGCAAGAAATATCAAAAACATTTTATTGAAACATATAAAATAACTAATGTAATTATATTTGCTATATAACCATGTATATAGTTACATTTGCTATATGTTTACTTAGAGACACAACATTCATATCTATATAGCCAGAAACTCCTGAGGAAATAAAAATAGTATTAACTTCAATATAATTCTGCAATCTGGTATTTTTTAAATAAAATATTTTATCTTGTCATATTCCATAAAAATGTTTATTAAAATGTTCAAATTTCAGATTTATCTTTTATTTTAGAAAAAAATGTCCGAAATGTAACCCACATGTAAAAGCCAGTTTTCAACGTCAAACTAATCAATCAGATCAGACGTACTGCCAGGACAAAAACATTTATTTTATAAAAATAATCCAATGCTATATGATGCTAAAACTGTCCATTATTTAGAATGCAAAATGTTGTAATAACACATATTATGTTTATTTCATAAACATACATATGCTCATATTATGAATTTTAGTGTGAAGTTTTGGGGAATAGTTAAGTTCAGTTCACTTCAGTTGCTCAGTCATGTCCGACTGTTTGTGACCCCATGAATTGCAGCACACCAGGCCTCCCTGTCCATGACCAGCTCCCGGAGTTTACCCAAACTCATGTCCATGGAGTCAGTGATGCCATCCAACCATCTCATCCTCTGTTGTCCCCTTTTCCTCCTGCCGCCAATCCCTCCCAGAATCAGGGTCTTTTTCAATGAGTCAACTCTTTGCATGAGGTGGCCAAAGTATTGGAATTTCAGCTTCAGCATCAGTCCTTCCAATGAGCACCCAGANTCCTGGGTGTTCATTGGAAGGACTGATGTTGAAGCTGAAACTCCAGTATTTTGGCCACCTGATGTAAAGAACTGACTCATTTTAAAATACCCTGATGCTGGAAAGATTGAGGGCAGGAGAAGGTGATGACAGAGTTTGAGCTGGTTGGATGGCATCACTGTCCATGAGTCTTCTTTTGTTTCATCAATAGTTCCCTTTACTATTTTTTACCCTCCCACTATAAGTGATATCATATGGTATTTGTCTTTTTCTGTCTGACTGAAATCACTTAGTATGATAATCTCTAGAGGTCCATCCATGTTACTGCAAATTTATTTCATTCTTTTTTATGGCTGAGTAATGTTCCATTACATATTTGAATGCANATACTATTTTTTACCCTCCCACTATAAGTGATATCATATGGTATTTGTCTTTTTCTGTCTGACTGAAATCACTTAGTATGATAATCTCTAGAGGTCCAACCATGTTACTGCAAATTTATTTCATTCTTTTTTATGGCTGAGTAATGTTCCATTACATATTTGAATGCATATAGTTGTGTATCATATCTTCTTTATCTCTTCATCCATCAATGGACATTTAGGGGGCTGCCATATTTTAGCCATTGTAAATAGTCATATTATGAATATTGGGGTACATGTATCTTTTTGTATCTTTTTTTTTTTCCTGAGAAATCTGTATGCAGATCAAGAAGTAACAGAACAGGACATGGAATAAAAGACTGAGTTCAAATCTGGAAAATAGTACATCAAAGCTCTATATTGTCACCCTGCTTATTTAACTTTTATGCAAAATACATCATGCAAAATGCTGGGCTGGATGAAACACAAGCTGGAATCAAGATTGCTTGGAGAAATGCTAATAGCCTCAGAAATGCAGATGACACCACCCTTTACAGCAGAAAGAAAAGCACTAAAGACCCTCTTGATGAAAGTGAAAGAGGAGAGTGAAAAAGTTGGCTTAAAACTCAACATTCAAAAGACTAAGATTGTGGCATCCAGTCCCATCACTTCATGGTGAATAAATGGGGAAACAATGGAAACAGTGACAGACTTTATTTTCTTGGGCTCCAAATCACTGCAGATGGTGACTGCAGCCAGGAAATTAAAAGAAACTTGTTCCTTGGAAGAAAAACTATGACCAACTTAGACAACATGTTAAAAAGCAGAGATATTACTTTGCTAACAAAGGTCCATCTAGTGAAATCTATGGTTTTCCAGTAGTCATGTATGGATGTGAGAATTGGACTATAAAGAAAGCTAACCATCAAAGAATTGATGCTTTTGAATTGTGGTGTTGGATAAGATTCTCAAGAGTCCCTTGTGCTGCAAGGAGATGGAACCAGTCCATCTTAAAGGATATCAGCCCTGAATATCCATTGGCAGGACTGATGTTGAAGCTGAGACTCCAATACTTTGACCATCTAATGTGAAGAATGACTCATTGGAAAAGACCCTGATGCTGGGAAAGATTGAAGGCAGGAGAAGGGGACAAAGAGGATGAGGCAGTTGGAAGGCATCACTGATTCAATGGATGTGAGTGTGAGCAAGCTCTAAGAGTTGGTGACGGACAGGGAAGCCTGGCATGATGCAGTCCATGGCATTGCAAAGAGTTAGACATGACTGAGTGACTGAACTGAACTGATCTTTTTGTATTGGAGTTTTCATCTTTTCTAGATATGTGATATGATATGATATGATACATGATATATGATCTTGATATCCCAAGTGCAGATTGCTGGATCATGTGGTAACTCTATTTTCAGTTTTTTAAAGAATCTGTATACTATTTTCCATAGTGGCTGCATCGGTTTACATTTACCACCAGTAGTGTCAATGGGTTCTCTTTTTTCTGTACACTCTCCTTCATTTGTTATTTGTGGACTTGTGATGGTGGCCTCCTGACATATTTGACCTGTTATCTTGCTGTTGGCCATCGGTATGTCTTTAGAAAAATGTCTACTTAAGCCTTCTGCCCATTTTTTTTTTTAATTTTAATTTTTATTTTTTGCTTTCTTTAAATCACTGATTTAGTTTTAATGTCACCTATTAAAAGCTCAAATTGATTTGTCTACTCATTTCTCTGCATACTTTTTTGGTCGGGTTCCCCTACACCATTGTGAGATCTCTGAGTTGAAATGAGATATATATCACTGTATTATGTAGGATCCAGTCTTCCTTTTTGTTTCTTTCTACTCCAGGGTGCTTATGAAGACTTATATGCTCATTAGGGCCATAGGATTCTCGTTTCAAGATATCAGAATTTTTCTTCATTTTCATTAGGGCCATAGCATTCTCATTTCAAGATATCAGAATTTTTCTTCATTTTCATTGTATTCCAATATGTTCTGGTTTCCTAGAATAAAACCTTTCTTTTTTTTTTTTTAAGCATTATATTCTGAAGAGAAATAAAGGTTTAAAGTTAGATGTACTTCACAACATTACTATTTTTTGCTTGTCTATGTAAACAAGATAAGGTACCATAGTATTATTTGGTGAATTCAATCAACATAGATAGTATAGTCAACTATATAATTCATGCCTTAACAATTGCCTGTTTCTAATGTGCAGAGAAGTTTTTTCTTTTTTTTTTTTTGCTTGGTTAATCAAGATAATTGCTTTACTTCTCCACTTCACTTTGCTTTTGTAGACACAGTCAGATACCAGAAAAGCTAAACCCACTTTGAACTCTTTAGATAATTCAGAGGGCTTCCATCTTTCTTGTGACTCCACAGAATATTAATTCTTCTTCTTTGGGGAATACTTGCAACTTAAGTGTCTCGATCACTCATGTAAAGCAGCTGTCAAAATTGTCTGATTCTACATTCATTTTTTTGAGTCTGCATCTTTAAAGCACATCATAATTATCATAATGCATCTAAGACTTTGAACAGAATTATTTTTAAAGGACTAAGAGCTTAATGGAAGATACTGAATTATTTGGTTTATTTTCCTTTGTTTTGCCAAAAAGTTGCCTTTTCAGTGTCATCTAATGACTGATAATAATTCCTATGACTCTCTGTTTGACCTTGTTGTCGTTCAGTTGCTCAGTCCTGTCTAACTCCTTGGGACCCAATGGACTACAGCATGCCAGGCTTCCCTGTCTTTCACCATCTCCTGGAGTTTGCTCAAACTCATGTCCATTGAGTCAGTGATGCCATGCAACCATCTCATCCTCTATCTGCATATATGTGTGTGTGTGTGTATGCTCACTCAATGTGTCCAGCTCTTTCTGACCTCAGAGGCTGTGACCTGCTAGACTTCTCTGTCCATGGGATTTCCAAAGCAGGAATACTGGAGTGGGTTGCCATTTCCTCCTACAGGGGATCTTCCCAACTAGGGGATTAAACCCACATCTCCTGCATTGGCAGGTGGACTTTTGTTTACGACTAGAGCCACCTGAGAAGCCCATATGTGTGTATGTAATTTCCTCCCAAGGGATAATCTCCACAGCTCAATTTAAAAGCTGAGCTTAATAAAAGCTGGATGTTATCACATTTGTATTTCATTGAAATTATTACCATTATTCATATGAATTGTCACATTTTCTTTTATTTTATTCAGTCCATTGGTAAACTGTAGTAAGTGGAATTGGAGAAGGCAATGGCAACCCACTCCAGTACTCTTGCCTGGAAAATCCCATGGACGGAGGAGCCTGGTAGGCGGCAGTCCACGGGGTCACTGAGGGTCGGACACGACTGAGCGACTTCACTTTCACTTTTCACTTTCATGCACTGGAGAAGAAAATGGCAACCCACTCCAGTGTTCTTGCCTGGAGAATCCCAGGGACGGGGGAGCCTGGTGGGCTGCCATCTCTGGGGTCGCACAGAGTCAGACACGATTGAAGCAACTTAGCAGCAGCAGCAGTAAGTGGAGTGAGTAGAATATGGACCCTAATTTTGCACTAAAACCTGAAAGGCAGAAAAAGCATACTTACCAAAATTATAGATATTATTTTTCCAGACCCAAACCATTTCTTCAAGGATTCCATCATTAGAAAAAATGTATAACTGTATGGGAGTTTCTTAATAACCATAATTATAAAGTTTTTAACTACTCTAAGGTCACCGTCATCACTATTTTGTGTAGGTAAATTATGTCAGAATTTCTCCATAGTCAGAACTCACCTAACATGTTAAAAGAAAATTAATAACTTCAAATAATTCATTTTAGTCACATTTTTCTTTCTGGCATTTAATGAAGCAAATCTAGTCAAAGTTTAGTTGAGAATATTTGAAGAAATAATTTCCATTTATTAAGAAAATTTTATGTATAGTTTTCAGGTCAAGTTATCAGTTGTATTAACAGTATGATATAGGTAACTTCCATTAATGAGTGAAAGGGAAATTTGAGACAACTGAATAACTCTATGGTGTATCTTCTTGGGCAATATGCAGTGCTAAGAAACATACAGTAGACACAATTACAGAGACATCGCTCTCATTTTTTTAACGTATTCATTAATTTACTATTTGGTTGAGTCTCTTTGGCAGCACATGGGGTCTTTGCTTTGGTGAGTGAGCTTTGTGTTGTTGTCGTTCCTCTGTTTGCAGCCTGTGGGCTCCTCATTGTGCTCCAGAGGCTCAGGAGTTGTGGCCCACGGGCTTAGTTGCCCTGCAGCATGTGGGATCTTTGTTCCCTAAACAGAGATCGAATCTGCATCCTGTGCTTTGGAAGATGGACCCTTCACCACTGGACCAACAGGGAAGTCCCCACAGAGGCCCCTCTGTTGTGTGGGTATTGGGATAGTGATCAAAGCTTCCCCAGGACATTCAAAAGCTCTTGCATCAATTGGAAAATGAAGCAGAGAACTGAAACCTAACCGTTAGTCAATTGAGCTAAAATAATAGTAAAAAATCAACTTTGCCTGATATAGTCATTTAATATTTAATAGTCCTGAGAGAATTGGGGGGAAGGTGTTGGTATTTACTTATTTATTTTGCTATTTTGACCATAATAACTTTCATTTAGCTCACATGGATTAAAATATAAGTAAACTATGGACATGAGAGATGATTTTGAGAAAGTGCCTAGGGGCAGAGATTTCACAATACCTCTTGTTATAGCGTATGTGATAGGAAACAATATTTTTATCTCTGCATCTGAGATATTACTCCTCTGTGATAAAATGTTAATAAAAATTAATTGTTCAGCCCATATCTCCTAACATATTAAAAATAAATACTCTTCAATTAGCTTATAGCATGTCTCTCTAGAGTGAATTAGAAATTTAGTACTTAGAATTGTTAAACACTCATAATATATTTAGATATACCAACATTTCACAATGTCCTGAAAGTGAAGTGAAAGTGAAAGTCATGTAAACATGTCCGCCTCTTTAAGACCCCAAGGACTATATAATCCATGGAAATCTCCAGGACAGAATACTGGAGTGGGTAACCTATCCCTTCTCCAGTGGATCTTCCCAACACAGGAATCAAACTGGGGTCTTCTGCATTGCAGGCAGATTCTTTACCAACTGAGCTATGAGGGAAGCCCTCACAATGCCCTGAATTCTGTGTATATCCCAAAATTCAGTATAATTCCCTATAAGAATCATATCTGGAAAAGGTGGCATGCTTAAGTTTTTATAGTTATGTTTTCCCCTGGAATTTTAGGATGTATTACAAGTATTGTTTCATTCTTCCATACACTGTACTGTGAAATCAGTGTTTTCCCTTTCTTTTTGGTGTTGAGACTAAGGCAGATGTATGGCAGGAATAAGCAATCTCAAAGGGACCGGTATCTGATCAAAGTATATTTTATTTCCTCCTTCTAAAACTACCATTTTCTCATTTCATTGAAATAGGAACTGAAATCCATACTCTCTACATCAAACACCCACCTTTAACTTATTGTAACAGGCATGTTGTTTAATGTGATCTCTTGTTGTCCAGCCTTGCCAAGATACTTTCCTCCCATTTTTCATTTTGAAGTGTTTGGAAGTTAATGAAGCCCTCCGCATGGCTCCCATCCTCAGAAATCACTTCTATAGCATAGCCCTCCACCCTGTGTCCTAATCTCCTTTGGTACAAATGGTCGGCAGGGCAAGTATTTTTGCCCTGATGCTTTATTTTTCCAACATTTTTGTATAGCTGGAAAAGGCTAGACCCCCATGGAATCTTATCAAAACACTGCAGAGTGCTCGAATGCATCATATTATTGGTATTAATACGATGAAAAATTAGCCATTGCAAGAGACACTGGGAAATGTTTCAAATCACAGAGAGCGGCTCTCTTCAGGATAGAGCTGAAAGAAAATAGGACAGCAGGGAAATAGATCTGAGGATGTCTTTAAAAGTATGGAAATCAAACAAAGCTTTTGGCAAATAGCAGTTTCCTTTTGGACTAAATTAGTGTGTGGATGAGGATGTGTGTGTGTGTGTGTGTGTGTGTGTGTGCACTATATGTAAAAACAAGAAAGGATAGGTCTCCATGGGACAACGAAGGAGAGAACTGCAATAAGTTTGGCTAGGAATATAACCGATAAATCCAAGTAGTTTTTTCCTTTGAGTTGTTCATTAATTCCCTCAGTTATTCATTTGTATATCTATTGGCATCTTGAACATAAGAAGCTATATGGGTATATTTTCACTAAACCACAAATTAGATAAGCATTTTAAATTCGATTGTTACCTAAATAAAACCAAATAACAATTTAAGAAAAATATCAGGAATTTTTTAATTTAAAAATTGGTATAAAAAAGTGCTTCACTAAAATCTTACTGGTTTTTATATTGACTTTCTGCTGCTGCTGCTGCTGCTAAGTCACTTAAGTCGTGTCCAACTCTGTGCGACCCTATAGATGGCAGCCCACCAGGCTCCCCCATCCCCGGGATTCTCCAGGCAAGAACACTGGAGTGGGTTGCCATTTCCTTCTCCAATGCATGAAAGTGAAAAGTGAAAGTGAAGTCGCTCAGTCATCTCTCACTCTTAGCGACCCCATGGACTGCAACCTACCAGGCTCCTCTGTCCATGGGATTTTCCAGGCAAGAGTACTGGAGTGGGTTGCCATTGCCTTATCCTGAGTTTCTAACATATTAGACAATTCTAAGTTTATTTTTTCTGTAGGTAAGAACAAAGAGAATTAAATTCTTTTAGAAAAAAACTAAAATGGCTAATAGATATATTCCTTTCTTTTCAATGAGATCATAATTCATTAAGGGATAATTTGATATATCTTTTTTCCTCCCTGTATGTCTCCTGTAGTGTGGATACTGAGTAAGTAAACTATAATTGTTGGATGAATGAATGAATGAAGAAACCCCTCAGATATAGATTGAGCATTCTTCTTTTTGTTGACAAAAAGTAAAAATCTATCTAAACGCTAATTAAAATGCTGCTTCACAATGTTACAAAGTCAAATTATTAACAGACTATAGACTGTCTATTGCTCAAATTTCAGGATGGGCAAGATTCATAACCATTTTGCTGTGACAGATGAACTAGAAGAGAAAGGACAACCATGCATCTGACAAACCTAACACCAACAGACACAAACTGATTGCTAGCTCAAGGGCTCATTTTCTCCTGAAGTCAAGAATAAATATAAAAATAGGAATCTAATAGTATCCATGGTAAAAAGAGAGAGTAAAGAAGAAGCCAGAGCAGGATTCTATATACTTGCTTGAAAGAGAGAAAGAAATGTGAGCCATAACATATTGGGTCCTGAGAATTAAACTCCAGCATCTATTTACAAGGGGAAGAGCAGTGAGTACTTGTAAAGAATTATAAAGCCAAAACCTGATAAGATTAAGAGAATTTTATTACATTCAGATGTTCATAAAGTTAATATGGGCATTTATGTATTGGAGAAGGAAAGGAGATTAACTCCTAATGAGCAAATGGGAAATTTCATTCTAAAAGTCTGTGCAGAGGAATTTAAGAAAAAGATATTCACATTATTCTAAATTAGTCATGCAAATCACTCTATTCTCTGAGACAACAGGAGGACACAACCTTCTCCTTCTATGATCTCTACTTCAGTGTATGGCAGTAGCATCTACATTATGAAACAAAGGACATCCCTGAAACTGCCTTGACTTTACCACTGTTCAAATGCTATCAGTCATATAGGGATTTTACACTCAAAAATAGCTTCTAAAAGTTTCCAAAGAAAATCTCAAATCTACTGCTCCCCATGGTGTGAATTATCATGTATCTATAGAATAGTTTCAGTTTGTCTTTATTCTTCATAACCTTCAACTAGCATTGGCATTATTAGTCTTATTTTAAAGATGATTGGAAACTCAAAGAGGATGGTTTGCTTTACTATTTGTAAGTAACATAACTAAAATTACGATCCAGAGAAGTAATGCTAGGTTGAATGTTCGTTTCTCTTATTTACACCTTGTGGATTATTAATGACAGAAATCTCTATTATAGTCATAGACGAACCAAAGCTGATGGAACAGCCACCGTCTTGAATAGTGAAAGTCATCACACCAGATGGAAAACAGAACTCTGAGGTATTTTCAATGTGCGTGCTCAGTCATTTCAGTAATGTCCAGCTCCTTGTGACCCCATGGACTGTAGCCCACCAGGCTCCTGTGTCCATGGGATTCTTCAAAAGTACCTAAGCGGGTGGCCATGCCCTCCTCCAAAGGACCCTGACCAGGGATCGAACCTGCATTGCCTCCATCTCCTACGTTGCAGGTGGATTCTGTACTGCTGAGCCACCCGGGAAGGCCCCTTTTTGTCCCTTCGAAGTACACAAGTGTCTAAAATGTGTATTAAGTTCCAGGTATGGCCATGACATCAACATATGAGCCCTGCTTTATTTGATTATCTGCAAAAATCTATCACCAAGGGGGTGGGGCTGAAAAGCCAGTATGTATATGAACAGTATTTAGGCTCAACACATATGTTAAGTAGTCTGCATATAGCCAGAAGCAAACTTACCACAGTAAGAGAACCAATCTCAGAAATGGAAGTTCTTGTTACACATTTACAAACTCTGAACTTCCATAGCATGATGGCTCTTGTTCCTACCGCAGAGATAAATGCTGTCCCCTCATTCTTTTGTTACCTGAAAGAGCCTAAATCTCTGGATATCACTCAGATGAGACACACACCCCGCCCCCCTCACACTGAATACAATTCACAATGACAATGTAGACAGAGAAAGAGACTCTATACCTATCAGGAAATTATATACCACTGGTTGAGGGTAGGCATGGTAACAAAACCTAGAGGTTAAGGCACCTCATTTTTAACTTAAAAGATTATAATATGACTCAGTTTATTGTGGGCTTTAGATCCCACATAGCATTAACAGTCTTGCACTGATAATAGAACACTCCAGCTCAGAAGGCACTTATATCAATTCCACAAATGAATTGTTGAAAATAATTAATAGCATGTTCCCATCAAACCATAAGATTGCCAGGAAGTAAAATTCTATTATGTTCTAGGAAGTAGAGAAAGCTGGGAATATTTCACTGCTTGAAATTCAGATTGAGTCTGACCATGTGTGAACATCATTTTTGCACTGGCCGAAAGAGTTTTAAAAGCCAAGTTTCATATCAATGTTTTCTCATTTTATGTTGCAATTTGTTGGATTTCTGATTCCTGCTCTCCTACTAATGCCTCATACCTACCTATACCTCATATGNGTATAGACAATAGTAAAACTGAACAACGGGAACAAGAAATCTACATTATATATTCCCTTTCTAGCCAAGTAAACTTAGGAAGATACGATTTCTTCTGTAAATTGAGGATAATAACTCCTTTAGAAATATTGATACTGAAATTAGATTGTGCATGTAGAATCTTTAATATGCAGTTTGTGACAGATAAATGTTAGCTGTCTGCTTGCTTCATTCTTCTTTTTCTTATGGATCTGAAGATACTGGTTCATGGATTCCTTCCCCTCCAACAGTGAACACATACGCATACTTGTGTCTTAGTCATGTCTGACTCTTTGCAATTCCATGAACTGTAGCCCACCAGCCTCCTCTGTGGAATCTCCCAAGCAACAATACTGGAGTGGGCTCAAATTGTCTTTCAGTGTATTCTTCCCTATATCCAAGGAGGATACAGAGAATAGTTAAGCCTTGGTAGATGTGAAACACAACACATAAGGCTTTCTAAATATTCCATGGTTTCCCATATTTTAACATGTTCTTTCTGCAGAAAATTGAAGCCTAAAAAATTAATCCAATGGTGGGAATGCCAGACAATTACCTCTTCAACTAGACTATAAATTAATAAAAAGAAGAGTCATAATATATCTTTTTGTTCAGCACTACCNGTGAAACACAACACATAAGGCTTTCTAAATATTCCATGGTTTCCCATATTTTAACATGTTCTTTCTGCAGAAAATTGAAGCCTAAAAAATTAATCCAATGGTGGGAATGCCAGACAATTACCTCTTCAACTAGACTATAAATTAATAAAAAGAAGAGTCATAATATATCTTTTTGTTCAGCACTACCCACTCAGTAGAATGATCTCCCTAAAGTGAATAATGAATGAGAACAGTATCAGTGCTCTTTATTGAGTTCGGTAATAAGGAAAATATTTAGAAACATGAATCGTTCCAGGGAGATAAACAGATTCAGAACATGTAGAGGAGGCAAACATCCTCCTTTGTCATTCGTGTCCAGGGCTGGGTCTGAAAGTTAAAATGACAAAATCAGATTAACAATGTAAAAGTATGCATTTATTTAATATAATAAATTTTACATAACACAAGGGACTTCACAGGCAAATGAAGACTCAAATGAACAGTTTAATTACTGAGTCCAAGCTTGCTCTGCTCTCCTCAAGACAGGCCAGTTAACCAAAAGAAAAGGTGTTGAGGCAAGGCACAGAGCTTTATTTGGAAAGCTGACTGACAGAGAAGATGGCTGGCTGCCTCAAAATAACCACCTCCTTGGGGCCTGGATGCCAGGTTCTTTAATAGAACAGAAACGGCATAAGGTGAGGAAGTAAAGTAAAAAGGCCATTAATCACTGTGGACAGCTACTGCAGCCATGAAATTAAAAGATACTTCTCCTTGGAAGACAAGCTATGACAAATCTAGATAGCTTATTAAAAGGCAAAGATATCACTTTGCTGACAAACAACTGTATAGTCAAAGCTATTGTTTTTCCAGTAGTCATGTACAGATGTGAAAGTTGGATCATCTTGGAGAAGACTCTTGAGAGTCTCTTGGACTGCAAGGAGATCTAACCAGTCAATCCTAATGGAAATCAACCCTGAAAATTCATTGGAAGGACTGATGCTAAAGCTCAAGCTCCAATGTTTTGGCCACCTGATGCAAAGAGCCAACTCATTGGAAAAGATCCTGATGCTGGAAAAGATAGAGGGCAGGAGAAGGGGCTGACAGAGGATGAGATAACTGGATGGCATCATCAACTAAATAGACATGAATTTAAACAAACTTAGGGAGATCGACTTAGTGAAGCAGAGGGAAGCCTGCCGTGCTGCAGTCCATGGGGTAGCAAAGAGTTGGACACGAGTGAGTGACTGAACAATAAATCTTGCAAATATCTCCTAGAATGGCAAGCTTTGGGAAGGGGATGTGTTAATTTTTTCTTGCCTGTCACCCACAAGTAGATGGAGTCTTAAACAAAGGCACTTTAGCTTAACAGTCAGACAGAGGGGCAGGGTTTTCTGAGGCAGGCCATTGAGAATCCCTTGAACAGCAAGGAGATCCAACCAGTCTATCCAAAAGGAAATCAGTCCTGAATATTCATTGGAAGGACTGATGCTGAAGCTAAAACTCCAATACTTTGGCCCCCTGATGAGAAGAACTGACTCATTAGAAAGATCCTGATGCTAGGAATGATTGAAGGCGGGAGGAGAAGGGGACGACAGAGGATGAGATGGTTGGATGGTATCACTGATTCAATGGACACAAGTTTGAATAAACTCCAGGAACCGGTGACAGACAGGGAGACCTGGCGTGCTACAGTCCATCGGGTTTCAAAGAGTCAGACATGACTAAGCGACTGAACTGAACTGATAATAACAAAAGCAAGTCAAAGAAACAGTTCCAATATGGAGTCAGAAGTGGCTCTTCCCTACAGCAGTTAGGCCCTTGTATATTTACACTAGGTTTGCTGAAGGGTATACTGTTGTATCCCTGGAGAAGGAAATGGTCTTCTGTGGTAGCTCAGCTGGTAAAGATTCTACCTGAAATGCAGCAGACCCAGTTTGATTTCTGGGTTGGGAAAATCCCCTGGAGAAGGGGATACTCCAGTATTCTTGGGCTTCTCTGGTGGCTGAGATGGTAAGGAATCCGCCTGCAATGCAGGAGTCCTGAGTTTAGTGCCTGGGTTGGGAAGATCCCCTGAAGAAAGGAACTGCTACGCACTCCAGTATTCTTACCTGGAGAATCCGCATGGAGAGAGGAGCCTCGCAGGCTACAGTCCATAGAAATGTAATAGGTTAAGGAGTGGGATATAAGTGTAGTAAACTAGGTGAAACTCAGTAAGGCTGGTTTGTCCTCATTCTTTTCATCATTTATTTGTCTTCAGAGATAAAGATGCTCCTTTCCTCTGGGTGTAGTGAGAGTGCCTCTTATGAGAATTGTATCACCTGTCGCAAGGCAGAAAACAGTCTATACTGTTTCGTTAAGTTACTTTAGCTTAAAATATTTAATATGACAGGGTGACATATTTGGGGGTAATGTGCCCTGAACCCCATCAGGATGCTTCATGATATAGAGTTTTCATTACCAATGGAATTAGGCTCATATTGCATTTAAAATCCATTTTGAATAAGATTCCTCATTCTGAAGTGGAATAAAGAGTTTCAGACTGTAACATTCAACTAGGATATTTTTTAAATAAAATTAATGATATATAACTTACCAAGTTTCTTTATGTTAACCTGTATTATTTCAACCCATGTTTATTCTGAATATTCTGTTTATTAGCCTTTCTAATTTTTTAAAATGTCACATGCAAAAGGCAGACAAAATTGTATCATTTTGCATCTTTACCAGCAATATTTGAGAGCCCTGGGGTTCTGCCTCTTTTGTAAAATTTTGGCATTTACAGTCTTAAAAAAAATTTTTTTTTAATCTCAATCACACTAGTGTGTTAATAGTGGTGCTCACTGCAGTCTGAATTTGTATATCCCTGATGACCAGTGATGTTGCACGTGTTTTCATGTTCCCACTGCCCATTTATGTAAGGGAGGGAAAAAAGGTTTTCTCAGCCTTCTTAGGGGCCCTGGCTAGGCCTGAGAATTAACAGAAGAAAAGTATACAAATTTCATTGAACTTTTACATATACCTGGAAGACTTAATAAGACAATGAAGACCCTGATGAAGTGACCAGAACAGGACATTTTCTCTCTTTTAGACAAAGAAATAATTCATTTCTAAAGAACTGACAAGACAGAGGAGCTTCAGCCTGGAGTAGTAAATGATGAAGAGTAATAAGGATGATAAACATTAGTTTAGCAAGGTTTGTTTGCAAGATTTTTCAGCCCCAAATTCCTCATTTCTGGTCATAAAGTTTGTTTTTTTTTTTTTTTTTTTTTTTTTTTTTCAGTACAGGGAGGATACCTGTCACATGGGAATTTTATGACTTGTTTCAGGAAAGAAGAGAGAAGAGTGACATNCCCCAATTTCTTCTTTTTTGTTCATTAATTTTTTTTTTTTTTTTTTTTTTTTTTTTTTTTTTCAGTACAGGGAGGATACCTGTCACATGGGAATTTTATGACTTGTTTCAGGAAAGAAGAGAGAAGAGTGACATTCCTGCTTTTTTTCTCAAATGCCTTCAACTTAAGATATTTAATTTGCCAAGATACTATATTTCGGGATAATATGTCCCGAGTCCCATTAATAATTTAAACAGAATCCAAGATACATCTTGCACGTGCACACACACACATACACACAAACACACACAAATAGTTGCTTATTTTTTGTATGTTTTCCCTCAAAAAATAATTTTCACATTTTATTTGTGCCGTACTGTCGTTTCCTGCCTTTTCTCTTGAGGGATCTCCATCTCCTACTAAAAATAAGTGGGATCTCTCTGCTTATCTTCACATTTTTCTTTCTGTTTATCCTCACATTTTCCTGCTCTGCCCTGAGTGGCAGTAACAGGAAAGGTTGCGTTCCATTCTGACTTTCACCCTTGTTTAGCAATTTCTTGGTTGAATTAGGTCTAGGTGGCTTGTCTTATTGATGGCCACTTAATGAAACTGGCCATATCTCACTTTCAAACACCCTTCTCTGGGGGGAGGTTCCTATTCACATAATTTATACTTTGTTCACCTAGACCACAAATACAGTGATAAATCTATGTTCCTCTAAACACACTAATGAGAAAAATTAAAAATCAGAGTGGTAATATTTTTGTTAATTTATGGCAAGTGCCCTGTGTAACTGAACCAGTTTTAAAATGGACTGGACTCAAATATGTGAATGGATGAGAATAAAGTCTACAGATAAACACATGGCCCTATTTCTTAAGAACCTCAACTGAGCATATTCACTGTGCTTATTCCCATAAGATGTATGCAATGCTGCTCAATTATGGCCGCAAGCTTGGTGTAGGGGGTACGAAGAAAAGTATAAAACTCTCAAGTGCTTCTCCACAGTGTCTCAACAATTTCCATTTCTGTCTCTGATTTCAGTCAGGCTGGAAAGATATTACATCTGAGTTGGGAGGAGGATAAATATTTTGTTTCTCCTGCTTCATTGCTTTAACCATCTCAAATGTGAACCTCAAGGTCACTGGCACAGCTCCAAAGTATGACAAAATCCTGAGTGACATTCACGTAAAGCCTATTGAAATAGTGCCTATCACATTAAAAACAAGATTGCCATTTTTGGAACTACAACAGGAGAGAAAATTTCCACCATTAGCTAATATATACAGGACATTTTTGACATTTCAAAAAAAAAAAGAATGAGAATTATTTGGTCACTATTAATATTATGGAATAATGAAAGCCAGAATAGTTTGAAAGAAGCTCAGCATCAACACAGGACTAGGAGATGATGTCATTTTGAAGCATATAACTGAACATTCAGTGGAAGGTCTGAGGCTAAAGCCAAAGCACCAATACTTTGGTCACCTGATGTGAAGAGCTGACACACTGCAAAGGACCCTGATTCTGGGAAAGATTGAAGGAAGGAAGAGAAGGGGATGACAGAGGATGAGATGGTTGAATGGTATCACTGAATCAATGAACTTGAGTTTGGGCAAACTCTGGGAGACAGTAAAGGACAGGAAAGCTTGGCATGCTGCAGTCCATGGGGTCACAAATAGTTGGATACAACTAAGTGACTAAACAACAACTAGAATCAAATTATCCAACTACAGAATTTATGGGATTTCCCTCATAGCTCAGTCAGTAAAGAATCTGCCTGCAATACAGGAGAGCTAGGTTTGATTCCTAAGCCAGAGATATCCCCTGGAGAAAAAAATTAGAACCCATTCCAGTTGTAATTGGGATATCCTATGGACAGAGGAGCCTGGCAGGCTACAGTCCATGGGTCACAAGAGTCAGACACAACTTAGCCACTAAACCACCACCACAGAATCTATAGGAATAAACTCTTGTACTTCCTTATACCAATCAAGGAGCTTAATGTACACGCTCAGGGCTTAACTATTGAATGTTAACTACATGAAAAGGCCATGATGTGGTTTCGAATTGGCTACCCCAAAATATGGCACCTTGATTTATTGACTGTTTCAAGCTAAACAAATTTGAAAATGAAAGAGGGAAAAACTCTCTGACCTTGCCCTGAAGCAAGTCATAAGATGCTCACATGAGGGGTGTCCCTACACAGAGATAAGGACACATTCCTTATCTCTACAGTGTAAGAAATGCAGAGAGGAATGTGAAGGAACAGCCCTTGTTAGGTTTCCCTTAGTTTACTACTCCTTACCTCACACCCTTTATCTTGTCATATCTTTTCTCTTCTTTTCATGTTTCATCAGACCTAGCATAAAAACACAGGGCTAACCATTCCTTTAGGTCTTCCTCTTCTTATGAAATTTCCTGTGTCACACAAGTATACTAAATATTATATCCTCATATATTAAACAAATTTACATGCTTTTTTCCTCTTTTATTTTTCCCTCCTGCTAATCTGTTTTCTGTTATTGGAGCCCTAGGCATGAACTTTAAAAGATAAAGGGAAAAGATATTTTTATTCCTCATATAGAAATACCTCCATAGGCAGTCTCATTTAATTCACTTATAGTCACTTGAGCGCAGGCGGCTGCGGAGCNTGAATTGCCAGTCTAGGTTCAATGCAGGATGCAGGATGCTTGGGACTGGTGCACGTGGATGATCCAGAGAGATGGTGTGGGGCAGGAGGGAGAGGGGGTGTCAGGATTGGGAACTCATGTACACTTGTGGCTGATTCATGTCAACGTATAACAAAACGAATACAGTTTCGTAAAGCGAAACAAACTAAAAAATAAAAATTAAAAAAAAAAAGCCCCAGCAAAAAAAAGAAAAGCTGGCTTAAAACTCAACATTCAAAAAACAAAGATCATGACATCCTGTCCCATCATTTCCTGGCAATTAGATGTGTAAACAATGGAAATAGTGACAGACTTTATTTTCTTGGGCTCCAAAATCACTGCAGATGGTGACTGCAGCTATGAAATTAAAAGACGCTTGTTCCTTGGAAGAAAAACTATGATAAACCTAGACAACATATTACAAAGCAGAGACATTACTTTGCTGATAAAGGCAGTATAATCAATGCTAGGGTTTTTCCAGTAGTCATGTACAGATGTGATAGCTGAACAATAAAAAAGGTTGAACACTGAAGAATTGGTGTTTTTGAAATGTGGTGTTAGAGAAGATGGAAGGACTGATGCTGAAACTGAAGCTCCAGTACTTTGGCCACCTGATGTGAAGAGCTGACTCATTTGAAAAGACCCTGATGCTGGGAAAGATTGAACACAGGAAGAGAAGGGGACGACAGAGGATAGAATGGTTTGATGACATCACTGAGTCAATGGGCATGAGTTTGACCAAGCTCTGGGCGATGGTGAAGAACAGGGAAGCTTGGTGTTTTGCCTTCCATGGGGGTCACAAAGAGTCAGGCATGACTGAGCAACTGAACAACAATAACTCTTCGTCATACAGACAATGAGACAACTGCACATATTAAGATTTTCTTTATAAATGTAAATTTTCCTTCATTCATTTCTCCCTTTGATTACCCCCATCCTCTGACGATCACTAATCTGTTCTCTGTATCTATGAGTTCATTTTTTTCCCCTAGATTTCACATATAAAATTGTATGGTATTTGCCTTTCTCTGATTAATTTCATTTAGCACAATGTCCTCACAATTCATCCATGTTACTACAAATGGAAAAATTTCATTCATATGTTTTATATATATATATATATATACACACATGTATATATATCATATCTACTTTATACAATCATACAATGATAGATATGTAGCTTCTTTTCATATCTTGGCTATTGTAAATAATGCTGCAATGATCATGTTTTTTTTGAGTTTATGTTTTCATTTTCTTCGGATAAACATCCCAAATCCAAAAGTGAAATTGCTAGCTCATATGGTAGTTCTATTTTTATTTTTTGAGAAATCTCCATACCGTCTTCCATAATGGCTATACCATATCTTCCTCCTGTCAGTGAAAAGAAAATGTTGCCCACCATATCAGTAAACAAAGTATGTTGCAGCCATCACATTATAGCCATCCCAATGGTGTGCCCTGAGGGAACTCAGGATAGAAGCAGGCTGCCTCCCATCTAGTAGTCAGCTGCTGCAGCCACCTCATCCTGACTATATACTCAAAAGAGGCTCAGAGTGAGAAAGCAGAGGATACTAGCCACTGATAGCTGAGGTGCATACCAAAGGAATTATTTCAGTGAGCCCAGACTCTTTCATCTTCCCATACACAGTAAAGCATTAAATTNAGGCTGCCTCCCATCTAGTAGTCAGCTGCTGCAGCCACCTCATCCTGACTATATACTCAAAAGAGGCTCAGAGTGAGAAAGCAGAGGATACTAGCCACTGATAGCTGAGGTGCATACCAAAGGAATTATTTCAGTGAGCCCAGACTCTTTCATCTTCCCATACACAGTAAAGCATTAAATTTCTGAACTTGAGATATCTGATTATTTTTAATTAACAGTAATCTTTGGAAATTCCAACTATCTAGTCTTTGTTGCAAAAGCTCCTGTATATCCTGGCTCCTCCATATTTCCTTGGAGCAATATGAGATTTTCTGTCCTTGGCTTAAGTCCTTAGTTATGTTTTCAAATATTGGTCCATTCATCTGTCTCCTCCACCAGTAAGAATTGTCTTTTTTGTTGTTCAGTAGCTCAGTCATGTCCGACTTTTTGTGACCACATGGACTGCAGCTTCCCTGTCCTTCACTATCTTCTGGACCTTGCTCAAACTCATGCCCATTGACTCAGTGATGCCATCCAACCACCTCATCTTCTGTCTTCTCCTCCTGCCTTCAGTCTTTCCTAGCATCAGGATCTTTTCCAATGAGTCAGTTCTTCACATCAAGTGGTTGAAGTATTGGTGCTTCAGCTTCAGCATCAGTACTTCTAATGAATATTCAGGGTTGATTTCCTTGAGGATTGACTGGTTTGATCTCCTGGCAGTCCAAGGGACTCTCAAAAGTCTTCTCCAATACCTCTGTTTAAAAGCATCGATTCGTCAGTGCTCAGCTTTCTTTATGGTCCAAATCTCATATTCATACATGACTACTGGAAAAACCATAGCTTTGATTATACTGACCTTTGTCAGCAAATTAATAGCTCTGTTTTTTAATATGCTGTCTAGGTTTGTCATAGCTTTTCTTCCAAGCAGCAAGCATCTTTTAATTTCATGGCTGCAGTTACCATCCACAGTGATTTTGGAGCCCAAGAAAAAAAGTTTGTCACTGTTTCCATTGTTTTCCCATCTATTTGCCATGAAGTTATGGGACAAGATACCATGATCTTTGTTTTTTGAGTCTTGAATTTTAAGCCAGCTTTTTAACTTTCCTCTTTCCTCTTCATCAAGGGGCTCTTTAACTTCTCTTCCTTTTCTGCCATAATGGTATTTTCTGTCATCTGCATATCTGAGGTTATTGCTATTTCTCCCTGTAATCTTGATTCCAGCTTGTGCTTCATCCAGCCTGGCATTTCACATAATATACTCTGCATATAAGTTAAATAAGCAAGGTGGCAAAATATACAGCTTTAACTTGGAAGCAGTGCATTGTTCCATGTCCAGTTCTGCTGCTTCTTGACCTGCATATAGGTTGCTCAGGAGGCAGGTAAGGTGGTCTAGTATTCCCATCACTTGAAGAATTTTCCATAGTTTGTTGTGACACACACAGTCAAAGGCTTTAGTGTACTCAATGAAGAAGTAGATTTTTTTCTGGAATTTTCTTGCTTTTTCTATGATCCAGTGAATGTTGGCAATTTGATATCTGGTCCTCTACCTGTTCTAAATCCAACGTGAACATCTGGAAGACAAGAATTGCCTTTTACTCAAATTTTATCACAAATGTCTAAATATACAAAACCTTAAATGTTTATTGAATGAATATTTGTGTAGGTGAAGAGCCAGTATGTAATTACTATGAAAAGTTTTTTTGGAAATTGGATACAATGTATCTGAAAGATTCATATGTCTTTAGACATACTGTAACTTTACAGAGACTCATTATGTATGCACACATCATTGCATTGATGTCCAATGGACTATAACCCACCCGGCTTCTCTGTCCACAATAATTCTCCAGGCAAGAATTCTGGAGTTTATAACAGAATAATATAAAGAACTAAACCCTGAGAACTTCAAAAAATTAATTTCTGGATTTAGATTTTTTTTCTGATTTTTTTTTCTGATACAGTACCACCACTACTAAATCTTGCTTTAAAAAATTCCCTTGCAATTATGAAAATGTTTTATTCAAGCATATTGGTTATTTGGTGAAGATATAATGTTGTCAGAAAATACTCCAATATGACCGTTCTTTTTTCAATTTCACAAAAACAATTTCTCAAAGGCTGACTTCTTCAACATGTAGTTCAATACAGAACAAATGTTTATAGCTAAGATATAAACCTCTAGAAGCATGGAATTGGTGGCAAATGGCTAACTGTGAGCAGTACTGCTGTAATCAATTACAGGAACATGTGATGGACTTGATATTTAGAACTGTTCAACAACCCTCATTTGGAATAAAGATTTGCTCATTTCATTTTACTTTCCAATCTCAAACTTAATTATTTATAGGAATAGAAAAACTAGATGATAAAACTAAGAATTTATGAGCAGAATATATTTGCATGGATATAAATGGGTAAGTGGAAATTTCAAGTCTATTTGCTTTTAAAATCATTTATGATGCTATTTTAAAATCATGCATTAGAATTAGCATAAACAATAATTTTAAAAAACACTGTATTTTACTTTGGGGAAACACTGTATTTTACTTTGGGGAAACCCATTGAAAATCTGAGATATAAATGACTTAAAGTGTTTTTTTTTTTAGAAAAATAGATAGTGAGAGGGTTAATAACTATTCTCTCCCCAGTTATATGTATTTTTATTCTCTGCAAATAAATTATTAATTTCATAATTGTTTAGGATTTTTGGGGAAAGGTTGTGAGGAAAAAAAACTGAAATTTTAGGGTTCTTTAAAATTAATTTAAAAATTTTTTTTAATTAACCCATAAAATATTTAAATTATCAATTCATGACAAGCAAGGTTTTCCTCTTTTCCAGGGCCAGTCATAAATGAAACTTTAAAGCTTCTTCTTCATCAGCCTAGCATACTGCTCACTGGTCCTGTTCCAAGGTACAAATGGTGTGTACTGCTCAGGATTCAAAGAGTAAGCTGACCTACTCTTTGAATCTTGGGAGATATCTCCAATCTAGAAACATTTGATGAATACAATTCTAAATTATTCTGGAACTCTTATCTGTAATGTGTTTTTGTTATTTCCTCACCAAAAGTATAGAAGGCAGANCATCACTTGAAGAATTTTCCATAGTTTGTTGTGACACACACAGTCAAAGGCTTTAGTGTACTCAATGAAGCAGAAGTAGATTTTTTTCTGGAATTTTCTTGCTTTTTCTATGATCCAATGAATGTTGGCAATTTGATATCTGGTTCCTCTACTTGTTCTAAATCCAACGTGAACATCTGGAAGACAAGAATTGTCTTTTACTCAAATTTTATCACAAATGTACCTGTTCCAAGGTACAAATGATGTGTACTGCTCAGGATTCAAAGAGTAAGCTGACCTACTCTTTGAATCTTGGGAGATAGCTCCAATCTAGAAACATTTGATGAATACAATTGTAAATTATTCTGGAACTCTTATCTGTAATGTGTTTTTGTTATTTCCTCACCAAAAGTATAGAAGGCAGAGGCACCACTATGGAGAACCTTTCTGATATCAGGTTTACTCTGTGCACTGACTTCATCCTGCCTACTGCCTAACCTGTGGGAGTTTTATTAACTCTGAGAGAAAGGAAAATTCTTTATTATAAAATCTTTTTTTGGTGGCGGGGGGGTGGTCAATGACTAATAGCCTCCAACTTCAAATCTTGATTGGTAGACTCTGGTTGTTGTTGCTCTTCCCTAAAACATTCTTAGTCTCAAAACAGATTCCCTTTTGTTTTGAGCTCCAAAAGTCACTCCTGAAACAAAAGGTAACTATTAAACCCATTTATGTTTCTCCTTGCATTTCTGCTGTAGCCTATCTGAAACTACTAAATTCAGAATATCAGAGGTGTGTCAGCCACAGAAACCAACAGTGTAAAGACCCCTTCTGTGTGCTGTGCTTAGTTGCTCAGTTGTGTCCAACTCTTTCAATCCCATCTAATATAGTCTGCTAGGCTCCTCTGTCCATGGGGATTTTCCAGGCAAGAATGCTAGAGTGGGTTGCCATGCCCTCCTCCGGGGGATTTTCCCAACCCAGGGATCGAACCCAGGTCTCCCACATTGCAAGCAGATTCTTTACCATCTGAGCCACCAGGAAAGCACAAGAATATTGGAGTGCTCCTCCACACACCCCCACCCAGCTTCTGTTGATGAAAGAAGTGTGGCTTTTGAATGAGGGAAGTTCTGACTCTGCAGCTGCCCCTCAAGGATCCACCCCTGGAGAGACAGTGCTTTTGCTCTGCTCCTCCTGCCAGGGAAGAGAGAGTAGGAATCAGGGAATATCCCTATCCCTTCTCCAGGGGATCTTCCCCACTCAGGAACTGAACTGGAGTCTCCTGCGATGCAGGTGGATTCTTTACCAGCTGAGCTACCCAGGAAGCCCAAGACCCACTCCTAGTCAATCCTTAATCTATTTCATTCTTGTATTTGAAATGATCTACTCTAGACTAAGAAGTGGAGAAGGAAATGGCCCCCCACTCCAGTACTCTTGCCTGGAGAATCCCATGGCCGGAGGAGCCTGGTAGGCTGCAGTCCATGGGGTCGCTAAGAGTCGGACACAACTGAGCGACTTCACTTTGACTTTTCACTTTCATGCACTGGAGAAGGAAATGGCGACCCACTCCAGTATTCTTGCCTAGAGAGTCCCAGGGATGAGGGAGCCTGGTGGGCTGCCATCTATGGGGTCACACAGAGTCAGACACAACTGAAGCGACTTAGCAGCAGCAGCAGCAGACTAAGAGAGAATTATTGAAAAAGCAGATACTGACTTTGTAATTTCTGAGAAAAATGTGACTTTTCTGGATTAAAACATTTACAAAGAATAAAATAAAATTAGAAATCTACTTTCCTTTTGCAATATTAATGAGTTCTAACCCTCAAATACTGGTTGTAAACAGAATCGATCACGAGTGAATAAATTTCTCCTGATAGACACACAGTGTTATGTGGACATTTGTTAATTTATTTGCACTGTATACAACATTAGTTGATTTATGGTTGGTTACTTGAAAGAAAGGTCAATTAATGAGTGAGAATGCAGAGTATAATTAAGAAATCTTTTTGTTACTCTGTTTCTTTTCAAGCTTGAGAACAGTTTTGAATGCTGATGAGACAACATCTATTACAATGCCATCTATTAGAGTTAGGCAATTAACTCGGAAGGAAACACACAACAAAGTAACTACTACAAGCAGAAGTACATGGAAAGTCAGGTAGAATCAAGAAGAACTGAGTGTCACAATTATGATGGAGATTAGCTCTTTGTTGATTTAAGATAAGAGAATTATTTTCTATAAATAGAAAGCTGCACTAGTATTAGCTCTTAAATCAACTCAGGTCTGTGGAGTCTGTCTCTAGGTTTAGACCCAGGAGAGACACCTATTTTCCTATGCCCACCCAGCAGAAGGCAAAGTCAAGCCAGAGGAAACCACTAGAAACTGCCACACACATCCTGGGATGTTGCTTTGAGAAGATCTCCATCACTCCTCTGATGTTTAACCAAAGAACTCTGCAACATTTTCTAAGTTACCTTCGGCCTGCCTTCACAATGCTATTTATTCCATAGTCAAGGCTGTGATCTGGGGCTTTTTTTTTTTTATTTTTTTTTTAACAGTTTTCAAATCTAGTTTATAGTATTTGTTTCCCATATGCTACCCAGCCCCCAACACAGACCTTTCTGTTGATGATAAAGGTGTGGCTTTTAAATGAAGGATATTCTGACTCTGCTGCTATCCCTCAAGGATCCACCCCTGCAGAGACAGCACTTTTGCTCTGTTCCTCCTGCCAGGGAAGAGAGATAAGAGTCAGGGAATATTGTTAAGTATTTGGATACCTCAAAATATACCCCATCTTCAAGAGTATTTTCTAAGGTGACCCGTGTTGGTTCTTCAACATATGGAACTTCTAAAAACACTGTAGATCATAATGAAGATATACTGAATTTTGTTTTCAAATCCTAAAAATAAAAACTCACCATTTATACCTAACTGCACCATGTGTATCTCTCCCAGAGAGAGTATCTTCTTCTGACATTCTATGATTCTATCTCTGGGTTTTTAGGAGCCCTCTGGCTGAAAGAATGAATTTTCCCCAGTTCTCAAATCAGAGTGAAATGTTGCACTCAGAACACAGGAAATATTGCAAAATTCCCTGTGTTCTTTCTATTTCATCTTATTGGGATGAGGAATATTTTGCCCAGAGCCCAGTGACTGGAGGTTTCCCTGCTGGCTCAGTAGTAAAGAATACTGCAGTAGATGCAGGAGTTGGAGGTTTGATCTCTAGGTTGGGAAGATCCCCTGGAGAAGGAAATGGCAACTAACTTCAATATTATTGCCTAAGAAATCTCATGGACAGAGGAGAATGGGGGGCACAGTCCATGGGGGTTGCAAGACTGGGACATGACTTAGAGACTAAACAGCAGCTGCAGCTCTTCAAAAGCACCAGGAACCAAGTAACTAAACTTTTCTGTAACCAGTGAGTTGAAGTTTTCCATAGTGCTCATAAATAAAAGTTTTAAAGAAGCAATTGCTTTTCTATAAAAGCTTTGGCATAGATCTTAGTTTTAAAGGCCAAATCTTTATATCCCCTAAGAAAGAATACAAGCTGAGTTTTTGTAGTATGTTTTGGAAATTGCTGTTCTCTTTTAAACTTTTTCCTGAGAAGAATGCACACCAGAAATGTAGACCAGACTCATTGTCTTTAACTCAGCATGTTAACTATAATGAAGAATTTTCTCTCTACTCTCCTTTACATAAGTCACTCCTTTTGAATCACTTCTGAACCTACAGCATTTTCTTAAAGAACTGTATTAAAATCAGTGGGGTGCTTGCTAAAAATGCAAATGAAAGACCCACTGAAGCAGACTCTCTGGGGGAAGGGCAAAGGCAATCTATATTTTGAACAAGCCATGATTATTTTTCTCATAAACCTTTGAAAAACATTGATCTATAGATTTGTTCTTTAGGATTGTAGGAATCTTCCTGAGATATTTGAGTGATAGATTTCTATATGGAACTAAAAAGAGTAAATGAGTCTCTTAATTTGTTTTTCTATGGTTCCTCAAACAAAAGTCAAGTGCCATCTTAACATTTGCTATTCATTCTCTCATTCAACAGTGCATTCACTTAATAGCTATTGAATATCTCTACTACACTTCCAAGTGATTTGGCTAAGACAGACAACACAACACACAAAAATCCCTGCCCTATTGGAACCTTTATTTCTGGTGAAGATAAGAAGTGCAGTAAGTAAGTACACAGTGTATGCATGTGTGCTCAACTGTGTCCAACTCTTTGTGACCCCAGGGACCATAACCTGCCAGGCTCCTCTGTCCATGAGATATTCCAGGCAAGAATAGTGGAGTGGCTTGCCATTCCTTTCTCCAAGGATCTTCCAACCCAGTGACTGAACTTGCGTCTCCTGAGTCTCCTGCATTAGCAGGCAGAATCTTTGCCATTGAGCCACCTGTGAAGTACATATATAGAGTATGTTAAATAGTGATGAGTGCTTAGAAGAGAAAGTAAGTAGAGACTTGGACTGTGGATAGGAAGAAGAGGAAAGTGGTAAAGTTTTACATAGCAATGCTAAACAAGGACATATTAGAAAGCAATTTGCAAATAGGATCTGATGAAAATAACAGAGCTAGCTAGTCATGTTGACGTTCCTCAACCCAGAAAATGTGAATGTCTACAGGTAAAAGAGAATTCAGCAAGTTCAAGGGGAGGAGGCCTGTGTGGCTAGAGTGAAGTGAATGAGGAAAGCATGTGAGGGGAAGAGTCAGTGGCGGAGATGGATCACAGAAGCCCATCTTCACTGTAGATGAAGATCAAACAGTTTATCTTTTACTCCTGAGTGCATTGGAAGCTAATTTTCAGTAGGCTACACTGAGCCTGAAAACAACAGGAAAGAAAGAAGGAGACAATTTAAGAGGCTTTTGCTAAAGTTTAGGCAAGAGATAGTGAGTTTAGGGAAGTTGTAGAGAGTGGTTAGAGGAAGAAGAGAAATAGCTATCTGAATATATGGGTAATCCTCATAAAAGAACTTCCCTCGTGGCTCAGATGGTAGGGCGTCTGTCTACAGGGCGGGAGACCTGGGTTCGATCCCTGGGTCAGGAAGATCCTCTGGAGAAGGAAATGGCAACCCACTACAGTACTCTTGCCTGGAGAATCCCATGGACAGAGGAGCCTGGTGGGCTACAGTCCATGGGGTTGCAAAGAGTCGGACACGACTTCACTTCACTTCACTTCACTTCCTCATAAAAGAGGTTGCCCCTGAACTTAAATGGTAAAGCATCCACCTGCAATGCAGGAGACCCAGGTTCAATCCCTGGGTTGGGAAGATCCCCTGGAGAAAGAAATGGCAACCCACTCCAGTATTTTTGCCTAGAGAATCCCATGGACAGAAGAGCCTGGTGGGCTACAATCTGTGGGGTTGCAAAGAGTCAGACATGACTGAGCAACTAACACACACACACAAAAGAGGGCCAGCAAAACAGACACAGATGTATAGAACAGGCTTTTGGACTCTGAGGGAGAGGGAGAGGGTGGGATGATTTAGGAGAATGGCATTGAAACATGTATACTATCATATATGAAACGAATTGCCAGTCCAGGTTCGATGCAGGATACTGGATGCTTGGGGCTGGTGCACTGGGACAACCCAGAGGGATGGGACGGGGAGGGAGGCGAGAGGGGGGTTCAGGATGGGGAACACGTGTATATCTGTGGCAGATTCATGTTGATGTATGGCAAAACCAGTACAATATTGTAAAGTAATTAACCTCCAATTAAAATAAATAAGTTTATATTAAAAAAAAAAAACGCCACTAAAGATGATGCTAAAGTTCATGGCCTGAGTGCCTAAAGAACAAATGCTGCCAATGACTACAGAAAAACTGGTGGGTTTGGTTGTGCAGAGCATATTCACTGTAGTAGCGGGGCAAACACTTATTAGAGTAGATTTAAGAGAGAATGGGAAGAGAGAAATTTGAGACAGTGATCAAGAATTTTAACTTTGAGAACAAAAATCATGTGAATACTGAAGTAGAAATGCAGTTAAAAGAGTTAAGTTAGTTTTATTATTTTAAGAAAGAAATAAGTATACAACTAAATGAGGATGAGAATGATTCATTTTAGAAAGAAAAGATATGACTGATAAAAAAAAAGGCAGAGAAAATCGGAAATTTTCCAGGCAAGAATACTGGAGTGGGTACAATTTAATGACATGAAATTCAAAACCTAAGATTATAAAGGGTATCAAGGTGGACATATACACAATCCTATGCCCAGTGGTACCAAGAGCATTGGAGAAAAAAAAAACAGCCACCACTTGGGGACTGCAGAGGATTCTGTGTCCTCGGTAAAGATAAATGATTTTCCTAGAAGATGAAGGAAAAGGGAAGGCATTGAGAAGAATTTGAATTTAGAGGACATTTGCTGCGATTTGATCTTGAGTTTCAGCTGGCATTCTGAAAGGGTTTAATAACTAGGAGTGGAGATGGAATTAAAAAGATGAGCAGAGTATTATGTGGATAAGAATCTAGTGGATGAGGGTTAACCTGGGAGCCTAAGTCTATGTGTGGGGACTGTCATGGATACAGTTGAGGGTTTTGTGGGATGAGTTCAGATGGTCTCCGGCAGGGAGTGACGGAGAAGTGGTGAATAAGAGAATGGGGGTTGCAGACATGTTTCATCAGTCATCAAGGGACCTGGGTCCACTCATCTCCTGCTGATGGAGACAAGACATTTTCCCAAGGAGTAGTCTTGGTACAAATTCTAAACAAAAGTGGATTTATTCAGGTGCAATAGCCATCTTTGGCAGTGATGAATAGTGATCTGCAAAATGGTATTATAATAAATAAATAAATGAAAAATATCCTCCCTGCTATAGTATTAGCATTATACCTTAAATCCATCCTGTGTAAATAGGCTACACAAGCCTATGTTACATTGACCTCTACGATTCAATTTTTCCAAACATATTAACGTGATTTGTAGACTGAATTAACATTTTTATAGTATCCCTATGGAAATTGTCAGGAGACAAGTGATATACATATAAGACTTTGTGCCAGGGTAACTAAAGTATGTGCCTTACTGTTTAGGCTAGTATGAGTAAGTTGAGGTAGTTTATTTCAACCTACACCTTGGCTTGTTTAATGCAAACATTACATTTGAAAAATCATAACAGGCTATTATTCTTTGCTTCAACATGAATGTCTAATTATACTTTGTGAGTACTAGTGAATAAAAGGACAATACAATCAAATCTCTATGCATACAAGTGTGTGTATAAATGCAAGCAATCTTTAAAAACACAGTAAAACTCCGGAAATTGTATTAGATTATACAACTGAGAAGCATCCTTTACAATTCTCTATTTATGAAGATACTTTTAAAGAATCACCATAAACAAAACTCCAATACCATACTGAAAATACTACTAAATGACTTTTTAAAAGGTTTTTAAAAAATGAAATATTTGAGGCAAAGATTTTAAGTACGAGTGTTTTCCTTGGCTTCATCTCAAGACAAACTGTTCACTGAAAGGGCAGCTCCTCCAGAGTGTCGAGAACAACTGTTAGTCTCGTGTGAACTGAGTGCCTTTTGTTCAATTCATAAAAGTAGTCTTGTTTTTCTTGGAAAACAAAGCATACAATTTTTTGAGTTAGATTTCTAACACTTAAGAGGCACAAATTACGTTCTCAGACAGAATTTCAGGCAAAAGAAGCTTTCATTCTTAGTATATAGATATTATTGTTGTTTGGAGAGAGTTGCTTGGGGGGATTTAAGAAACAGAACTAAGATTGTACCACAGAGCTCTATTACTATCATTTTCAATTTCAATATTTATATTAAAAAAAGATAGTGTTTAAAACAGATAAACTGGTGGCTCAGCATTAAAGAATGCACCTGCTATGCAGGAGATGCAGGTTCAGTCCCTGGGTTGGGAAGATTCCCTGGAGGAGAGCATGGTAACCCTCTCTAATATTCTTGCCAGGAAAATCCCATGGACAGAGGAGATTGGTGCGCTATGGTCCATGGGATCACAGACACAGACATGACTGAAGCAACTAAGCATGCAGCATGCATATATAAAGTTAACATTTCTTTTATAGCTATTGGAAAATGGTTTGTATTAGTAACACATATTTGTTGTTTAGCAGACTATGTTTTTAGATAAAATCTTACTTGACAAATTTTAAAAAAATATCCTAAAAAATACCAGACCACCCTACCTGCCTTCTGAGAAATCTGTATGCAGGTCAAGAAGTCAGAACAAGATATGGAACAACAGACTTGTTTCAAATAGGGAAACAAGCACATCAAGGCTGTGTATTGTCACCCTGCTTATTCACTTACATGCAGAGTTCACCATGTGAAATGCCAGGCTGGATGAAGCAGAAACTGGAATTAAGATTGCTGGGAAAAATATCAATAACCTCAGATATGCAGATGACACCACCCTTATAGCAGAAAGTGAAGAACTAAAGAGCTTCTTGATGAACGTGAAAGAAGGGAGTGAAAAAGTTTGCTTAAACTTCACATTCAGAAAATTAAGATCATGGCATCCAGTCCCATCACTTCATGGCAAATATATGGGTAAACAGTGGAAATAGTGACAGACTTTATTTTGGGGGCTCCAAAATCCCTGCAGATGGTGACTACAGCCATGAAATTAAAAGACACTTACTCCTTGGAAGAAAATCTATGACCAATCTAGACAGCATATTAAAAAGCAGAGACATTACTTTGCCAGCAAAAGTCCGTCTAGTCAAAGCTATAGTTTTTCCAGTAGTCATGTATGGATGTGAGAGTTGGACTTTAAAGAAAGCTGAGCACTGAAGAATTGATGCTTTTGATCTGTGGTGTTGGAGAAGACTCTCGAGAGTCCCTTAGACTGCAAGGAGATCAAACCAGTCCATCCTGAAGCAAATCATTTCTGAATATTCGTTGGAAGGACTGATGCTGAAGCTGAATCTCCAATATTTTCACTACCTGATGCAAAGAGGTGACTCACTGGAAAATACCCCAATGCTAGAAAATCTTGAAGGCAGGAGAAGGGGACAACAGAGGATGAGATGGTTGGATTATCACCGACTTGATGGACATGAGTTTGAGCAAGCTTCGGCAGTTGGTGATGGACAGGGAAGCCTGTCATGACATAGTCCGTGGGTCTCAAAGAGTCAGAAATGACTGAGTGACTGAAATGAACTGAAGTGAAAGCCACTCAGTCATGTTCAATTCTTTGTGATCCCGTGGATTGTAGCCTGCAAGGCTGCTCTGTCTGTGAAATTCTCTAGGGAAGAATACTTGAGTGGTTGCCATTTCCTTCTCCAAATGGAAGAAACCATTATGAATTCAAACATATTTTCTTTTATTATTTCCTTTAATATTTCTTTCATTAAGCAATTATTGTCTTCTATGTCCCTTGTGATTTGTTGCACATTGAGGAAACAAAAGTGGGTGCAATCAATATAGTCCTTGCTTCAATGTATTTAGATGAGATAAAGAGCATCAAAGAAGTAATTACAATACTGAGTGATAGTAGGAATTACAGTAACAATACAGAATATGTCATATAGAAAATAAAATTAACCCATACTTGCCAGTTTGAAAAAAAAAATTCAGATCTCCTGATTGTCTTTACTATTTTATTCCAGAAATAAATACAAATGATTAAATAGGATAATATTTTCTTCCTCAACATATAAACTTTATTTTATGTGGTTTATTCTAAAAATGTATCTATCTTACTATACAAATAGTATAGACTGGCTCCAAATAGGGAAAGGAGCATGTCAAGGCTGTGTATTGTCACCCTGTTTATTTAACTTATATGCAGAGTACATCTTAAGAAATGCTGGGCTTGATGAAGCAAAAGCAGGAATCAAGATTTCCAGGAGAAATATCATTAACCTCAGATATGTGGGATGACACAACACATATTGCAGAAAGCGAAGAAGAACTAAAGAGCTTCTTGATGAAAGTGAAAGAGGAGAGTGAAAAAGTTGGCTTAAAGTTCAACATTCAGAAAACTAAGATTATGGCATCCAGTCCAATCACTTCATGGCAAATAGATGGGGAAACAGTGGAAACAGTGACACACTTTATTTTGGGGGGCTCCAAAATCACTGAAGATGGTGATTGCAGCCATGAAATTAAAAGATACTTGCCCCTTGGAAGAAAATTTATGACCAACCTAGACAGCTTATTAAAAAGCAGAAACATTACTTTGCCAATGAAGGTCCATCTAGTCAAAGCTATGGTTTTTCCAGGAGTCTTGTATGGATGTGAGAGTTGGACCATAGAGAAAGCTGAGTGCCAAAGAATTGATGCTTTTGGACTGTGGTGTTGGAGAAGACTCTTGAGAGTCCCTTGGACTGCAAGGAGATCCAACCATCCTAAGGAAATCGGTCCTGAATATTCATTGGAAGGACTGATGCTAAAGCTGAAACTACAATACTTTGGCCACCTGATGGAAAGAACTAACTCATTGGAAAAGACCCTAATGCTGGGAAAGATGGAAGGTGGAAGGAGAAGGGGACAACAGAGGATGAGATGGTTGGATGGCATTACCAACTCAATGGACATGAGTTTGAGTAAACTCCAGTAGTCAGTGATGGACAGGGAGATCTAGTGTGCTGCAGTCTATGGGGTTGCAAAGAGTTGGACATGACTGAGTGACTGAACTGAACTAACTATACAGATAACACATTTATTCAGAAATACATATGTTAAAATCAGTTCAATTAAACTGTTCACTTATGTTAAAATATAAAGAGATATATATACAAATATATCTTTATATATATATACATATGCATATGTGCTAGGTCCCTTCAGTCATGTCCAACTCTGCAACGCTATGGACTGTAGCCCACCAGGCTCCTCTGTCCATGGGATTTTCCAAGCAAGAATAAATACATCTATAAACACACAAATAGATAAATACCATGACATAAGGACAAAAAGGGAAATAATATATGAAGCCCTAATTGCACAGAATGGGTTTAAATGTAATGGTAAACTATAGCAGGGGAGCTTTTTTGTATTAACTTTTTATTTTGCTTTTAAAAAAATTTAACCTAAATGCCCTTTTGCAGATTTGTTGTCACTGAGTCATAGTCAACTCTTTTGCAACCTCATGGATTTGCAGTCCACCAGGCTCCTCTGTCCATGGGATTTCCTAGGCAAGAATACTGGAGTGGATTACCATTTCCTTCTCCAAGTCATCTTCCCAACCCAGGGATTGAACTTACGTGTCCTGAATTGGCAGGCAGATGCTTCACCACTGAGCCACCAGAAAGAACTTTGCAGGTTACAGTTCAGCAATGGACAAATGGACATAATACCCACAGACATATGTATGTATCTTTTTAGCCACCTAGTCATCTAACTGATTTCTACATGACTAGATACCTGGGTTGGAGACTTAGTACTGAATTTGGTAGGTGTAGGTCTTAATTCTAGGAAGTCAGATAGCTGGAGGGATCCACAGCATGTCACAGAACATACATACTGAGTACCAGGAAGCAGGATTCCTGGCCATCTCCACCACTGGTATTCTGCCCTCACTCTACCTGGAGGTAGTTTGGAATTTGTTGTAGATATCATTTTTTTCTTGCCCTAATTCTTCTCTTAAACTGTTTGCTACCAGTATATACTGACTCATGATAGGCTTTTTGCTTTAATCTTTAGGATGATGACATACAATTTAGGGAAAAAATGAATTTGGACCTAGAGAATGCCATATTGAATGAAGTAAGTCAGATAAAGAAGGAGAAATATTGTATGACATCCCTTATAACTAGAATCTAAAAAGAAATGATACAAATGAACTTTAAAAAAAAGAAAGAGACTCATAGACTTAGAGAACAAATTTATGGTTGCTGGGGGGGAAGGGGAAGGAGAAGGGATGGTTAGGGAGTTGGGGATGGACACGTACACATTGCTATATTTGAAAGGGCTATTCAACAAAGACCTGCTGTATAGCACATGGAACTCTACTCAGTGTTATTCGGCAACATGGATGAGAGGTAGTTTGGGGGAGAATGAATACATGTACATGTGTATGGCTGAGTCCCTTCACTGTTCACCTGAAACTATCACAATATTGTTAATGAAATATACCCAGTAGAAAATAAAAAGTTTAAATTAAAAAAAAAATCAAGCAAAAATTATGATATTGTCCAAGTCCCCAGATACTTATACATTATTAGTCAATATCCAAAATATTCTACTACATTAAGCGGATAGCTGTTCATAAAGCGATCAGAGTAGGTAGAACTCTACCACATTAAAAATATAGCTGTGCAAAAAGTTATTGCTAACTTTAGACAACTTTAGATCATCATTTCAGAAAACAGAATTCAGGTTCAAGTTACAGGTTTTCTTCTTAGCAGCCTTTGCCACATATGTTCTGAGATTTTCCTATGAGGATAATGAACAAGAGCCATAAATTAAACCAGATGCTCATGCAGCTTCCGTCTTCTTTCAAGTGGCTATTTCTTAGATCCTTTTATCATTAAAAATAAAATAAACTATTCAGCTTTAATATAGAACTCAGAGCTGAGTTGCCAAAAGTGGGATTTGAAGCAATATGAATTAAAAACACATCACATCAAACTTTTGGCTTTAAACAAAAAATAAATGCTTTAAATGTAAGGGCATTCATCTTCTTGATCCTCACATATTGCATTCTTATGTTTTGTTAGTATTGTTTTCCTAAGATCTCAGATATTTCTAAGAATTCCCTCACTTGGAAATCAAACTATAATAGTTAAACTAATAACAATTGGGTAGTATTTCATATACATTATTTTGTGTAAACTGGTAGGTGAGAAAGATTGTTTGATTATTTGAATTTACTATTAAGAATCAATTCTTTATTTTAAACCTTAGAACTTGATGATCTACAGTCAGGAGTATATGTAAGGAGTAGAAAAATGAATCAAAAATTTACTGGAAATTAGATAAGGCAAGTCATCATGAAATATGAAGAACACATTTTTGGAGCAAGAATTTGTGCATTACTAAGGCTATGGTTCTTGAGTGGTCATGTATGGATGTGAAAGTTGGACTGTGAGGAAAGCTGAGCACTGAAAAATTGATGCTTTTGAACTGTGGTGTTGGAGAAGACATTTGAGAGTCCCTTGGACTGCAAGAAGATTCAACCAGTCCATTCTAAAGGAGATCAGTCTTGGGTGTTCTTTGGAAGGACTGATGCTGAAGCTGAAACAAACTCCAATACTTTGGCCACCTCATGCGAAGAGTAGACTCATTGGAAAAGAGTCTGATGCTGAGAGAGACTGGAGACAGGAGGAGAAGGGGACGACAGAGGATGAGATGGCTGGATGGCATCACCGACTCAATGGACATGAATTTGGGTGACCTCCGGGAGTTGGTGATGGGCAGGGATGCCTGGCGTGCTGCAGCTCATGGGGTCGCAAAGAGTCAGACATGACTGAGCGACCGAACTGAACTGAGAGCAAATTAATTTTATTTTTATAATTTATGATTTTATTTATGGGATAAGTTTTAAATGAACAAAAATTTAGTTAAATTTGTTTCCACTTAAATAACCATATGTTGAGGAAAAATTCACTCATACAGGATGCTTGGGGCTGGTGCACAGGGATGATCCAGAGAGATGATATGGGGTGGGAGGTGGGAGGGGGTTCAAGATTGGGAACTCATGTACACCCATGGTGGATTCATGTCAATGTATGGAAAAACCAATACAATAATGTAAAGTAAAATAAAGTAAAAATAAAAATTAAAAGAAAAAATAAATAAAATGGGAAGACCAAAAAAAAATTTTTTTCAAAGAATTGGAAACATACAAACTTCTCTCAGTTCAGTTGCTCAGTCGTGNATGTACACCCATGGTGGATTCATGTCAATGTATGGAAAAACCAATACAATAATGTAAAGTAAAATAAAGTAAAAATAAAAATTAAAAAAATAAATAAATAAAATGGGAAGACCAAAAAAAAATTTTTTTCAAAGAATTGGAAACATACAAACTTCTCTCAGTTCAGTTGCTCAGTCGTGTCCAACTCTTTGCGACCCCATGAATTGCAGCACACCAGGCCTCCCTGCCCATCACCAATTCCCGGAGTTCACCCAAATCCATGTCCATCGAGTCGGTGATGCCATCCAGCCATCTCATCCTCTGTCATCCCCTTCTTCTCCTGCCCCNGCCAACTTTTTCACTCTCCTCTTTCACTTTCATCAAGAGGCTTTTTAGTTCTTCTTCACTTTCTGCCATAAGGGTGGTGTCATCTGCATATCTGAGGTTATTTATATTTCTCCTGGCAATCTTGATTCCAGCTTGTGCTTCTTCCAGACCAGCGTTTCTCATGATGTACACTGCATAGAAGTTAAATAACTCCAGATATTCAAATAACCTTAGAAGAGGTGTGTGTCTTAGTAGTAGAAGTAGACCCCCAAAAAACCAGGTTTATATAAGATTTGAGAGGAGACAGGTAGAAAAAAAAATTAAGATGGAATAGGAGAGTAGTTGGCACACTATTAGTGTAGGCGAAAAAAAAACCCTAACATGAAATACTAATTTTTCCAAAGAGGGTGAACACTCTTGCACTTAATTCCATATATATGATGTTACATATGCACCTTGGTGATTTTGACCTCTATGTGATTAAGAAGTTGGTACCTCCTTATGATGTTCTTAAATCAATGCTCATCCCTAGCTCCACTCCTTACAATGCACTCAGTCCATGTAATAAAATGAAACTATTAAATATTCATGAATATCCCGTACTGATCCAAATGCTAAAATCTCTCTCTGATACTCAGTTCTCAAAACTACCATGTTAATTCTATGAAATCAAAACCATTTCTCATGGAGGAACTTAGAGAATTCAAAATGTCTTTAAGATAGAAGTCCTGTCCTATAAGAAAAGAATAAAGATCAAATGGCTCAGAGGCAAGGTTTAATATGAGTATAGATTTCCTTATTGTAAGTCACTAGTTTCTCTGCTGTTCTGTGATTCCCAGTCTCCCCAGAATTGTGTATAATTTGATGGTGAACTCTGAGTTTCTTTTCCACTCATAATTTCACTATAGGCAAATGATCTTTTTATTTCAATTATATGCCCATGTGGCCTATCAACTCCAGGGACCCTCTTACAGGCTCCACCCCTGATCTTCATTCCCTTTTACAGTTCTCTCCTTTTGTGTATGGTTTATTTCTCTCCTGTTGCTTTCCTATAGACAATAGAAAGTGGCAAAGTTGAGAGGGTACATTTGATATCTTACCTAAGATTCTAGCACTGTCTTGCTGAACTCTCTTACTCTCTTGCTGGCTTTGAAGATGAAAGCAGCCTGTGTGGGGAAGCCCACGTGACAAATATCTGAGGGCAGCTTCAAGGGAGATGAGAACAGCTTCTTGCTGATGGGTAGCAAGAAACCGAAGCCATCAGTCATAATAACATCATGGGGAAGTGGATTCCACTAACAAAAGTCTATCCTTCCCCAGTCAAGCTTCAGATGAGATTGCAGACCCAGCTGACATTGAAAATGGATACTTGAGAGATACTATCAGAAAATCCAGCTCAGTTATTCCCAGATTCCTGACCCACAGAAACTGTAAGTTAATAAATGTCTTTCGTTTTAAGCTCCACATTTGTGGTAAATTTATTGCAAAGCAATAGATAACAAATCCAAGCCTATTCTACAGTATTAAAGAAGAGAAAAAGAAAATATACTTTAAAAGGAACTGTGCCAAATCAGCAAGGACACAGAACAGCTACAGTCCAAACTCATCTTCTACCTCCATTTCATTTTCCGAGCACTGTCTGAATGTCTCCACACATGGACAGCAGGCTGGTCAGAGCAGGGAGAGTATTCCTCAAGTTGGCATAAATGTAAGTCTTATAAATATTGATGTGGCAATCGAGGGGCTGCAAGGTCACAGTCTGAGAGCAATATATTGAGACTTTAAACTGGGCAGACTAAATTTCCTGGACATTTTTATATCTGTGAATCTAATGCTGTGGAAGTTCCCTGAGTATCATTAAGCAGGGAGAGAGGGAGCTTTGACAGAATGTTTAAAGGTAGTGAGTGCAGAAAACCACAACAATGTCAGGTTTATGCCCCACTGATTCCAGCCTGCTCAATGAACCAGTTACTCTTGCTGAATTGCAAGGATCATAGACTGTGAGCCAGAGACTGGAGCGCTCAGCTCTGCTACTTACAAGAATCATAAATTTGATAAAGTTGTGTAGCAAAATGTTGAGTTCCTCCTATATACCAGGCATTTGATGGGCTACTTCACACCTGTTATACTATGTTATATATTTCTTGTAATAACTCCATGGACCATCACTGTTGGCTCCATTTTATAAGTAAGGAAATACTTCAATTCTTTGTCCAAGACCATGGAACTAGGATTCATAGTCAGATTTATTGGATGCCAAAATCCTTCTTAATTCTAACATTTACACCACCACTTTAAGAGGCTTGTCTCTGCTGTTTCAAATTACAGTGTGAGAATGAGTGGAAATTGATAAAAAACTGATTTTTATATAGTATATGCTCAGAAATCTGTAGTTTGGTTATCAATGACCTACTCCCACTCCTATCATAATTAGTCTCCAGTAAAAGGCTGAGGAGAAGGGCATGGCAATCTACTCCAGTATTCTTGTCTGGAGAATTCATTGGCCAGAAGAGACTGGCCAGGCTACAGTCCATGGGGTCAGAGAGATTCAGACATAACTAAGCAACTAATACACACAAAAGACTACAGTGAATACCAAGAAAGATCTTCAAAGTGAAAAGAAATTTAAAAAATAGCATCCTATTTTATTAAGGTTTAAAAGTTAAATTTGAGTATCTCTAAGGTAATCATTGGAGAAGGCAATGGCACCCCACTCTGGTGCTCTTGCCTGGAAAATCCCATGGATGGAGGAGCCTGGTAGGCCGCAGCCCATGGGGTCGCTAAGAGTTGGACACAACTGAGCAACTTCCCTTTGACTTTTCACTTTCATGCATTGGAGAAGGAAATGGTAACCCATTCCAGTATTCTTGCCTGGAGAGTCCCAGGGACGGGGGAGCCTGGTGGGCTGCTGTCTATGGCGTCGCACAGAGTTGGACACAACTGAACCGACTTAGCAGCAGCAGCAGCAGCAGCAGCAAGGTAATCATTTCATGGAAAATAAATGGGAAAACAGTGGAAGCAGTGTTAGACTTTATTTTGGGGAACTCCAAAATCACTGAAGGTGGTGATTGCAGCCATGAAATTAAAAGACGCTTACTCCTTGGAAGAAAAGTTATCACCAACCTAGACAACATATTAAAAAGCAGAGATATTACTTTGCCAGCAAAGGTCCATCTAGTCAAGGTTACGATTTTTCCAGTGGTCATGTATGGATGTGAGAGTTTAACTGTGAAGAAAGCTGAGTGCCAAAGAATTGATGCTTTTGAACTGTGGTGTTGGATAAGACTCTTGAGAGTCCCTTGAACTGCAAGGAGATCCAACCAGTCCATCCTAAAGAAGATCAGTCCTAGGTGTTCATTGGAAGGACTGACGCTGAGGCTGAAACTCCAATACTTTGGCCACCTGATGCGAAGAGTTGACTCATTGGAAATGACTCTGATGCTGGGAGGGATTGGAGGCAGGAGGAGAAGAGGATGACAGAGGATGAGATGGCTGGATGGCATCACCGACTCAATGCACATGAGTTTGGGTGAACTCTGGGTGTTGGTGATGGACAGGAAAGCCTGGTGTCCTGTGATTCATGGGGTCGCAAAGAGTCAGACACAACTGAGTGACTGAACTGAACTGAACTGAAGGTAATCTTAGATTTTTTTTAAGGTTTTGTAGTGACAAACTGAGCTTTTCCTTTAAGTCTGTCGAATCACAATTGAACAGGGGTCATGGAATGAGATACCAAAATATGAACCTAGTGCAAGTGCCTCAAACCCCCCAATCTTCCGTATGGTTCTGAAGTTTTCTTCCTTCATGTATAACCATTGCATCCTCACTTGTGTAGCAGGAGATCCCACAGGGTTCACCCCTCTTGCATATCTTTGAACAGTGTCCACTGTGTTTGATTTCAAGGGTTGGTGACATTTCAAAAATAAGTCTGGCATTTGATATAGCCTGGGAAAGAGCATAAAATAAAAAATATATATATACCATCTACCATTTATTATCACTATAGCTTCATAAGAGAAAGGACATTTTCATTTTAAAAAGCAGAAGAAAACAGAATAAAAGGCAATCCTTCACAGGAATAAATGGAACTTTATGGGAAACACACTTTCTTTTGTGTAGCTTTTTTGTATCTGGCAGCAGGTGCATGAAAACCTTGACATTGATGTAGAGATGGATAAATCTGTCTGTCAGTGGACAGATGGATGAACTCAGAGACTGGCCTTGGGGAACCACAGACCCAGAAGGTTCCTGAGCCCAGGCTGGAGTGAGGAGTGTGGTTAGGATTTCCAGAGACCATGTTGGCTGTGCTGTATCGCTCAGGAGTCTTGGTTAGTCAGCTCAGGCCAGCCACACTGTGGTGAAAGGCTTCAAGTGGACACCATGTTGTGGTTTGCTGTTTTACAAACCCCAGGGCCCTGTGTGGTCCAAATCAGCAATCTCTAGTAGCCCCCAAAGACCAGAAAATTGCCCATTTCCACCATTATGTTATTTATGTATGCAGTTTCCCCTCCCTCCTCTTCCTGAGGTGTAGGCCAGAGTGGCCGCTGATGCTGTTTTTGTAACACTCTGTCTTTTGGGATCTGAGAGGTTGAATCAAACAAAAACCAACTGTGAAGGAAAACTGAAGCCAGGAAGGGATCACATTTATGGTTTTCCGCAGTTTCTCCCCTGAGTTTTCACCTTGTTTTCACTCCTAGCTTCCCTGACTTCTCAAAGTTCTGAGACAAAACACTCTCAAAAATACCAGCATAGGAAACTTTGCATACTTCTGAGGACTCCAGGTCACTCTCATCCACACACATGAGGAATCAGGCCTCCCAGAGACACGTTTGCAAAGGCACACAGCAAGTTAGAATGCTCCGCTGTCTTTATTGAGAAAGAGAAATCTTTCCCCCTTTAGTTAGCTGAAACAGAACTATAGCTTTTCAAAAGGAACTTTGAAAATAAGTCATCAAAAAAACAAAAAGCCCAATAAATACTCCAAGGGGAAAAAAAAAAAGTTTTCAGAAGGCACAGACTTCATTAACATTCCTAAACTTTGAAAGGCAGAAGAGCTTGCTTAAAACAATATGGACTTTGGAAACAGGCCCAAATCCTAAAAAGCAGAGACATTACTTTGCTGACAAAGGCCCATATAGTCAAAGCTATGATTTTTAAAGTAGTCATGTACAGATGTGAGAGTTGGACCATAAAGAAGGCCTCACACCAAAGAATGGGTGCTTTTGAACTGTGGTGTTGGAGAAGACTCTTGAGAGTCTCTTGGATTGCAAGGAGATCAAACCAATCAGTCCTGGGAAATGAGTCCTGAGTATTTTTTTGAAAGGACTGATGCTGAAGCTGAAGCTCCAGTATTTTGGCCACCTGAAGCGAAGAACTGATTCATTGGAAAAGACCCTGATCCTGGGAAAGACTGATGGCCGGAGAAGGGGATGACAGAGGATGAGATGGTTGTATGGTATCACCAACTCAATGGACATGAGTTTGAGCAAGCTTTGGGAGTTGGTGATGGACAGGGAAGCCTGGCATGCTGTAGTCCATGGGGATGAGAAAACCAACTTTGTAAGACTATAGTAAGGATGGAATAGGATAGTGTGTCTGAAACTCTTAGTCTGGGGCTAGCCCTTAAGTGCTATCATAGGAGAGCTCATAATGGATAATCGTTGCTGTTTCTATCCATTGCCTTTACTGAAACAGCTAATATCAACTGCATCAGCTCAGCACTTAAAGAGGTCTATGATCTTGCATTTCCTGTCAAACTGCTCTAGAGACACCCTCCAAATTTCTCCAATCTTGGGATGTTTCCATCATTCACCTTAAAAAAAAATATTATTCCTTTTGTCCCTTAGCTCATGAGCAGGCTAGAATTGTAGAATGAAACATATCCTCCCTCTTAAGCCAAATAAAGAAACTCAATGACTAACATTTCATTCATAGAGAAAGAAATCTCCATAGTGTTCCAGAATTTATCAAAATGTTGTGGAGAAAATGGTTAAATTCTTGAATATCTCCCTTCTATGGGAAATAAAATAGAATTCTCTGCATTCCAGGGATCTTCAAAACTTGGGATTGCTTGACATTCAACTGCATGGAATAAACACAGGTTTGTGGAAGTTAATTTAAGTTACAGTGTTGCTGAAATATGATACCTTATTCATTTTCTTATAAAAGAGGAACAAAAATCAGCTTCCAATTTAGAAACCTCATGTGAAGAGTTGACTCATTGGAAAAGACTCTGATGCTGGGAGGGATTGGGGGCAGGAAAAGAAGGGGATGACAGAGGATGAGATGGCTGGATGGTATCACTGACGTAATGGACATGAGTCTGAGTGAACTCCGGGAGTTGGTGATGGACAGGGAGGCCTGACGTGATGCAATTCATGGGGTTGCAAAGAGTCGGACACAACTGAGCGACTGAACTGAACTGAACATGTTTTAGTCAAACACTATTGTATTTGATATGTGCTCTATATTTTCTACAGGGCTTCCCAGGTGGCTCAGTGGTAAAGAATCCACCTGCCAATCCAGGAGACACAGGAGACTCAGGTTCGATCCCTGGTCTGGGAAGATCCCACATTCCACAGGGCCATTAAGCCCTTGTGCCACAGTTCTTAAGCTTATGCCTTAGAGCCTGTATCCCACAGCTATGAGTAGCCCTACTCATCTCAACTAGAGAAAAGCCAATACAGCCCCAAAGACCCGTGCAGCTGAAAATAAATAAATATAAACTTTAAAAATCTCATTTAAGAGTGTTGGAAAATTGGTCTGTAAGTAATGATGAAAATGTAAACCCATTTGTAAAAGTAACTCTTACTTCCAGCTGTCTTCTTTGCCTTTCCCATCACTATTCATTCCCCTGGGATCTGTTAATGAGTCAGATGCAATCCATAGGCACTGTGTATCAGCCAGGGGGTGAACACCCACAAACAGGAGCAGGTTTGTGTAAGAAAATAAAACCAGACTCGTAAGAACTGCCTATGGCCACTCAGGTAGGAGCCTCATTGCAAGCAGGGGCGGGACAGGGACGAGGCTTGGGAGATATACAAAGCTGAGGGCTAAGAGAAGAACATCTGTGCATAGGAACAGACTATGGCAAAGGTATGAAAACAGAAGGGAAAATCTACAAAACAACCATAAAGAGCAGAAAATTCCCAGGTCTATTGGTGCTCCTCTATCCATGGAATTCTCCAGGCAAGAATACTGGAGTGGGTTGCCGTTATCTTCTCCAGGGGATCTTCCCAACCCAGCGGTTGAACTCAGGTCTCCCACATTGCAGGAGAATTCTTTACCCTCTGAGTGAATTCTTTACCCTCTTTACCAGGGAAGGCCAAGAATACTGGAGAGGGTAGCCTATCCCTTCTCCAGGGGATCTTCCTAGCCCAGGAGTTGAATTGGGGTCTCCTGCATTGCAGGCAAATTCTTTAACAACTGAGCTACCAGGGAAGCCCACAGCCTATTGGCCACTTAGCTATAATAGCTATTCTTAGGTGTTCAATATATCCCAGCAGAGACTACCTATGTTACTACAATCATCTATATTTGTATGTGTTTGGTGAGGATAGTGGCATTGAGGGAATGGGAACTAAGGGAGGATTCTTAGATTTACACATCCACCGAAGCTACTAATTATTGCCATCTTTACTACTGAGTGAAAGAGAAGAACATTTTCTATCTGAAGGGAACAAGCATTAGAAGACATCTAGATTCTGAATGTTGCCATTTTCAGAAACAATTTTTGTAAGCAAAAAGGAAATCATCTTTTAGACATAAACCATGAAGATTCTATGTGTATAGACATGAAAAAAAATAGTGAAAGATGCTTCTTAAAGTTCATATCATGGTTTGAAGAAAGCTTTGTAAGAACTTCTGTGTATAAATCTCTTTGAATGATTATCATAAACACCTTACTTAAATTAATAATACTTAAGTCTCCTATAGAGACATGGGGAGTCTTGAATTATGAGCTTTATAACCTAAAATAATCTAATCACTGAAATTTAGAGTGAGAGTTGATTAGAGAAAGAATAGAATACATGATTAAAATCTAATTATTAATATTTTGACACATTTTTAAAACAAGCAAATTAAGAATGATACTATTGAAATTTCTTTCCTCTTGTAGAACTCAATTCTGGTTTTCACAGCATGAATTCACAGTAAGCATTTATCTTTACTGACAATATCCTTTCCTAAGATAATAGATTGTGCACAGGAAAAACCATATATTTCTTATGAAAAATGGCTAGCGGTGTTATTTACAGGGAGATCACAAAATAAGTATATACTGAAAAGATACATTCCTATCATAAGTGACTCTTAGAACTTTTCTCACAGTGTTTCTAAAGTGTGAATCTTGTGTTTACATTACAATAAACTTGCAAACAAAATAAGGGAGAAGTCTAATAATAGTCTAAGTGCTAGGGCAGAACATCTCAAGCACATATGAGTATTGTTTTTGTGGAGTGCCAAGTAAGGGCTTAATCCAAAAGTGATCTTGAGATGATGTATTTACAGTTATTTATGGGGAAATGTTTTTCAAAAAAGGCTACTTTTATTTTTTTTTTCATTTCTTAACAAGCTGATTTGAATTCAAGTAAAGTCATTTAGTTATTTATGCGCCAGGAAAGTGATGGCCATAATCTTAGGCCTCCACAAGACCCTACAATGCTCAGCAGTTAGGATCAAAGGGTCTTGCTAGGTGAATCAGAGAACATACATTTTAATTCTAAAAAGATTTAATCTCTGGCTTTGTTGTTCAGTTGCACAGTCATGTCTGACTCTTTGTGACCCCATGGACTGCAGCATGACAGGCATCCCTGTCCTTCACCGTCTCCCAAATCTTCCTCTAACTCATGTTCACTGATGCCATCCAACCGTCTCGTCCTCTGTTGTCCCCTTCTCCTCCTGCCTTCAATCTTTTCCAGCTCAGGGTCTTTTCCAATGAGTAAGCTCTTTGTATCAGGTGGCCAAAATATTGAAGCTTCAGCTTCAGCATCAGTCCTTCCAATGAATATTCAGGACTGATTTCCTTGAAGACTGACTGAGGAATCAAGGTTTGATCTCTTTGCAGTCTAAGGGATTCTCAAGAGTCTTTTCTAGCACCACAGTTTGAAGGCACCAGTTCTTCAGCACTCAGCCTTTTTTATTTTCCAGCTAGCCCATCTGTATATGACTTTTGGAAAAACCAAAGCTTTGACTATACATCTTTGTAGGCAGCTAATGTCTCTGCTTTTTAATATGCTGTCTAGGTTTATCATAGCTTTTCTTCAAAGAATAAGCGTATTTTAATTTCATGGCTGGAGTCACCATCTGCAGTGATTTTGGAGCCTAAGAAAACAAAGTCTGTCACTGTTTCCATCGTTTCCCCATCTCTTTCCTATGAAGTGATGGGACTGGATGCCATGGTCTTTGTTTTTTGAATGTTGTTTTAAGCCAGCTTTTTCACTCTCTTATTTCACCTTCATCCAGAGGCTCTTCAGGTCCTCTTCACTTTCTGCCGTAAGGATGGTGTCATCTACAAATCTGAGGTTATTGATATTTCTCCCCACAATCTTGATTCCGGCTTGTGCTTCATCCAGCCTGGCATTTCACATGATGTACTCTGCATATAAGTTGAATAATCAGGTGACAATATACAGCCTTGACATATTCCTTTCCCAATTTTGAACCTGTCTGTTGTTCCATATCTGGTTCTAAATATTGCTTCCTGACGTGCATACAGGTTTCTCAGGACAATATGATATCTTAGAGTGAAAGTGTAGAGAAGTCTCATGAAGAATTTTGAGTAGAGAGATTTCCCTGATGGTACAGTGGTTAATATGTCCCATTCTACGTCAGGGAGTGCAGGTTCTATCCCTGGTCTGGGAACTAAGATCCTACCACATTCCATGGTATGTGGCCAAAAAGTAAAAAAAAAAAAAAAAAAAAAGACAAGAATGCTGAGATAATTTTTCATGGCACTGATGATCTTGACTCTACAGCCACAGAAAAATTCATTTGAATAGGAAAAATAGGCAAAGAAACCAATTTAAGTAACAAACTAAGCTTCTCCTGAGTACCTGCATGTGCATAGTACTTGATACATACCATCTCCTTTAAGAGAGGAACGCATTTTACCTAGTATTTCAGAGCCAACTGATCTTTCTTCAAGACAGGATCACCATTTAAAAATTCATAGATTGCAGCTGTGCAGAGAAGCCCATGTCAAAGAAGCAGCTTCCAGATGCCAAGAGACCATGGATAATTTAGGAGTAAAGTTATACATTGTTTGCTCAACTCACAACCATGGGGAAAATACTTTGGAAGCATATCAGTAAAGAAACTTGTATCAGGCAACCAGAGTAGATCCCCAAGAGAAATATGTGGCAACTATAGGATGAAATGTGTCTTGACCCAAAGCACAAAAGATGGGGCTAGGGATGAACAGTGGGATTGGCTTGAAATCCCCATGAAAGTTTGCCTTAAAACAGTGGCTCGCTGCTCTGAAAAGTGCTCATTAATATAACCTGGAGAACTATAAAAACCAACATTGCTCCCATGGCCCCACCAGTGACCAATGAAACCCAAAAATGCAGAGGGGAGGGCTCAGACAGAAGTCTGTTTAAAACTCTCCAGTTAATTATACTGTGCGTCCAGAGTTGAGATGTATCATCTCATCTTAAAGCTACTGACCTTGAATACTTCCACAGGGGCCAAGGCAAACTTCCGAAAGTAGGAAGAATTTCTAGCCGTGGGGACAAAGAAGGTTTTGCAACCAAATTTTACCCAGAGATATAACTTTATGTTCTTAATTCTGTAATTTTCTGTCTTGTTCTCTCAGTGTTTATTCCTTTGCTTACTGGGCTGGCAAGTATCAATAATTTTCTGAAAATTTAGGGTATTCTGTTTTTTCTGTAATGTAGAGAGAAGTTAAGCCTAACGTATCCAGGACAGGAAAGAGCCCCACTTGCAGTGGGTTGGAATGTTAGCCTCTCCTGGGCTGTTAGAGTTTCTGAAATGACTGAATTTTAGGCCAAAATGAATTTTATGCAACTACAATAGGATTAGATATCTAGGGAAAACAAAGTCAGGTAGACATTTTTTGTTCTGTTTCTCTTCATGGCTACATCACTGTGAATTTCCACTGCCCCTAATAATAGCAGCTGTCATTTACTGAGCAGCCACTTTTAGTAGGCAGATGTTACACTAGTTTTTATACATATAATCTCTAACATTCATAACACTGCTAAATAAACACTGCTATTTTTTGGTGGGGTCAAAGCTAAGGCTTGGTGAAAGTAGGTATCATTTTTTAAGGTCAGACACATGATCAGAGGCCAAGGAAAATGTTAAATTCAGGTGTGTTTGAATCCAAAGCCAGTTCCATTTCAGTGAAATTCACTGTCAGACTCTTCCTGTGGAATAACTTCTTGGATGCCTAATATAGTACATACATTGTTAGTCCAATGTAAGTTAAAATCTCTTGTCTTTTATGTCTTTTGAAGAAGAAAGTGATAGATTGAAAGTAGGAAGTGACTCTACCCCAAACCAATGGAACGCATGGCTGGGGGCAGTTTAGCTATCTCTTTAACATATTTTTCTTAATTTTTCTCTTCTGCAGTTTGAATATGATAGCCTATGTGCAGTTTATTTAGCATTAATCCTGCTTGATATTCCCTTAGCATCCTGAATTTGTAGGTTTGTGTCTAACATTAATTTGGGGAAATTTTTCATTATTTCTTCAAATATTGCTTCTGTTTCTTTCTTTTTTATCTTTCTATTATTTCCATTAGATGTGTGTTACATCTTTTATAGTTGTTACACAGTTCTTGGACATTCTGTCCTAGCTTGTTTGTTTTGCAGTCTTTTTTTTTTTTTTTTTTTCTCTTTGATTTTCAGTTTTGGAAGTTTTTATTGTCTTCCTCAAGCTCGGATTCTTGGCAATGTCCAGTCTAGTAATGAGCCCACCAAAGGCATTTTCCATTTCTATGTTATTTTTTTCCTATCATTTCTTTTAAATTCTTTCTTAAAATTCCCATCTCTCTGCTTACATTATCCATCTATTCTACAATGTTTTCTACTTTTTCCATTACAGCCCTGTGATTAACATATTACACATAGTTGTTTTGAATTCATGATCTGATCATTCCAACATCCCTGCAATATCTGGGTCTGGTTCTGATCCTTTCTTTTTTTTTTCAAACTGAGTTTTTTGCCTTTTAGTATCCCTTGTAATTTTTGGTTAAGAGGTGGACATGATGTACTGTGTAAAAAGAACTATGGTAAATAGGCCTTCACTAATGTGTTGGTAAGATGTTGGAGGGGTGGGTAGGGAAAACTTTATGGTCCTGTGTGTGAGTAGTGATTGGTGAGCCTGTGTCTGAACAATGAATTTCACAAGGTGTTTCTCATTCCTCTCCCCCTCTCCTTAAGTGTATCAGGATGGGCTAGATACATCGGTCCCTGACCTTTTTGGCACCAGGGACCAGTTTCATGAAGAAAATTTTCCCAGGGACTGCGGAAAGGAGTGTTTTTGAGATGATTCAAGTACATTACATTTGTTGTGCACTTTATTTCTATGACATACACTTCTGTTATTACATCAGCTCCACTTCAGATCATCAGGCATTAGATCCCAAAGGTAGGGGACCTCTGGAGTGGATCAGAGTAGGGTATTTCCCTTCTCCCAGGTGGGTCGTTGCTGTTTCGTCACTAAGTTGTGTCCTACTCTTTTGTGACCCCATGGACTGTAGCCCACCAGGCTCTTCTGTCCTTGGGATTTCCCAGGCAAGAATACTGGAGTGGGTTGCTGTTTCTTTCTCCAGAAGATCTTCCCAAACCAAGGATTGAACCTGTGTCTCCTGCTTTATAGTTGGACTGTTTACCACTAAGCCACCAGGGAAGCTGGGTTAGGCTCCTATAAAATCCTGGCAAGTTAGGTTCTGGTAAAACAGTTTCTCCTGTTTTAGACAGGCTTACTGAGAGTTACAGAGCTCTGGCATGTTTCAAAATGCTTTCTTCCTCCTCTCCCACTGCCAGAAGCATGAGGGGATATTTTCACAATTTTCACTGTGAAAGCGTGGTAATGTCTAGGAGGTAAAACTCAAGTGTGGGAGCTCCCCAGTGACTGGGTCCTCTGGAGTTTTTAACTCTCAACCATGTTCATATTGAGCCTCTAGCAATTTACCAATTACAGATCAGGTTTTCCTCCCTTGGCATTGGCTCCCATGGAGGTTTGTGCTTGTGGTTTCTGTTCAGGTCAGCTGTGATTCTCTGCATCCACCTGGTATGTCTCCAGTTCGGGAGGCAGCAATTTGCTCTGTGACCTTACTTCTATAATGAATCTCAGAAAATTTTGATTTCTCAACTTGTTCTGCTTTTTACTTATTATTAAGAGGGAGCGGTGACTTCTCAGCTCTTTACATGCTGGACCAGAAATGGAAAGTCTCTCTAGTGTAATTTTATCCCCATGATTTTTCAGCAAAAAGATGCAAAATAAAATAGAAAACAGTAGCCCAACCAAAAAAAAAAAATCTTCAGGGACAAGCTACTCATTTCCTTGTTACTTCTGAGTTTGAGAGAAATGTTGCTTCATATTATTTGTGTTTGCACTCCCTGGAGTGTTTGCACTTTGTGTTTGCACTTCCTCCACTTCCTGTCTCTCTTTCTTCCTGGAACAAGTCCTATAGTTTACAAGTCACAGAGGATCTCGTTTATCTAATTTCATCCTCACAGCCCAGGTTAGCACACTTAAGAACAGATCTTTAAAATATATATGGAATTACAGTTGACCCTTGAACAAGAGTGTGACCTGCATTGTTCCATTTATACACAGATATTTATCACATGGTTCAAATTTTTGTTGTTCAAGGGGCAACATATTCATGTGAGGTTGAAAATTTGGATGCAGCGCTCATGGATAGGGAGGATTAATTGTGGGACTTGAACATCTTGGATTTTGGTGTCCTAAGCAGTTCTTGTAACGAATCCCCCATGGATACAGAAGAACAGCTGTACATGTGTTAATCAGTCAGTGTGTGCCAGGCACTAGACTAGGAGAGAGGTTAATCTCCATTGTAAAGGTTTGCTCCTGGGCTCAGTAATATCATGTCTCTCCTCATTGATTATTGAATCTGTTGGCTTGAACTGTCCTGCTCTCTAATATTTATATATCTTCCAGTTATTAGGTATTCTGTTACTTATCATTGTTTATATCAATCTCAGATACCTGTAATTCTCTTTAATTTCTTAAACCTGCCTAAATTCTGGCATTATTAATACAAATCACTATTATATCCTGATCATCAATAATTTGATTGTTGACCATACAACATAGACTCCAAACATCTACATTCTTATTGTATTCATCATAATTTTAATTCCTTTTGAAATACATCCATGGACTCAGCACTGATAAGTATTTGCTTTCTGTAATGATGTGACAATTTTAATAACTCTCCATTCCACTCCAGTTGCTAAGGGAAAGGGAAGTCGCTCAGTCGTGTCCGATTCTTAGTGACCCCATGGACTGCAGCCCACCAGGCTCCTCTGTCCATGGGATTTTCCAGGCAAGAGTGCTGGAGTGGGGTGCCATTAAACTTTAATTGCTTTAGGCATATCTCCTTTGTCACTGATTAATTCAAGTTGAGGAGACATTGCCAACTTGAACTGGTGAGTTCAGAAATGGCCTGCTGGGAAACTTAGGACAGTTTCCTACATCAAGGGAGGGGCTTTGGAAGCCAGTCATTGCTCACCCTTCCTTGCTGTTAAAGATAGCTAGAAAGGGTGTACTCTGGATTCCTCCTAGAAACCCTACTAACAATGAAAAGTGGCTAAGGATGAAATGGACACGAAACCTGAGAGATGAAGGGAATCTGAGTCTTTGACACTGTTGAGCCCCTGGATCAACCGAACCAAGGTCCTTCAATCTGGATTCTCTTCTTTTATGTAAACTTCTTTCTAACTGCTTAAGAATATTTGAATTAGATAATCACCAGAGTGAGATGACATGTTAGACATAATAATGGTTCCTCAAAGATGCCCACATCCTAATCCTCATAACTGTGAATATATTACCTTACCAGGCAATTGGGACTCTGTAGATATGATTACTTTTAAGGACCCTGAAGTGGGAATGTTATTCTGGATTGTCTGAGTTGGCCCAGTGTTGTCTTCCTTAAAAGTAGAAAAAGGAGACAGAAGGGGGGGTGGGGGAGGCAAAGTGATTGGATTTGAACTGACCTGCTGGCTCAGAAGATGGAAGAAGGGAACCATGAGCCTAGGAATGCAGCTTAAAAGGCCAGGAAACAGATTTTCTCTGAGCCTCCAGAAAGGAACATAGCTCTGCCAATATCTTTCTTTTATCTTGTGTTTGACTCCTGAGCTATAGGACTGTAAGATAATTTCATGTTGTAGCTGTTAGTCCGGAAAAGTCAATGGCACCCCACTCCAGTACTCTTGCCTGCAAAAAGCTATGGACGGAGGAGCCTGGTAGGCTGCAGTCCATGGGGTCGCTAAGAATTGGACACGACTGAGCAACTTCACTTTCACTTTTCACTTTCATGCATTGGAGAAGGAAATGGCAACTCACTCCAGTGTTCTTGCCTGGAGAATCCCAAGGATGGGGGAGCATGATGGGCTGCCATCTATGGGGTTGCACAGAGTCAGACACGACTGAAGTGACTTAGCAGCAGCAGCAGTATGTATCTGGTAATTCCATACTCCTAATTTCTAATCCCTGCTTTCCTCTTTGGTAATCATAAATTTATTTCAAGATTATAGATCTTAAACACAGATATTTTAGAAAAAAAGATCAAGAGTAGATATGTGTTTAAAAAAAATCTACAGTGACTTGAACAAGAAAGTTATTTATTTGAGTGTGTATCACTGACATTGTTTAGAAATACAGTACATGAATGAGATGGTTAGATAGCATCACCAATTCAATAGACATGAATTTGAGCAAACTCCAGGAGAAAGTAGAGAGCAGAGGAGCTTGGCATGCTGCAGTCTGTGGGTTGCAGAGAACTGGACACAACAACTGAACAACAAAAACAATATATGGTGACAAAAACAGAATGAACTTTAGGTTATTTTTATCACTGTTTAAAAATTCTCTGGGCTTCCCTACTGGCTCAGTTGGTAAAGAATGTGCCTGCAGTGCAGGAGGCCTAGGTTCAATCGCTGGGTCAGGAAGATCCCCTGGAAAAGGAAACAGCAACCCACTCCAGTACTCTTGCCTGGGAAATCCCATGGACAGAGGAGCTGGGCAGGCTACAGTCTGGGATCGAAAAGAGTCTGGTAGGACTGTGTGACTAACTTTTGTTTTCACAAATTCTCTACAAAGGTGCCTCTTGGTGCCTATACTGGGTGGACTGAGTCCATTGTTCTACCTCCTTGGTCCATTTGACTCATTCTGGTGGAAACAAGCTCAGGGAGGTGGTCCACAGTGGTGAGAGATTATTGCTCAATTCAAGAACCAAGAATTCTCCCACATAATTGATTGCTCGCCCCTTATGGCACTGTCCTCCTCTGCTTGATGAATGCCTGGTTCTATATATATATTTTTGGTGGGAAAGTAAAATAGTGCAACCACTTTGGAAATCATTCTGACAATTTCTATAATGCAAGTTAAACATGAACTTTTCCTATAGCCTACTAATACATTCTAGGTATTCATCTGAGAAAAGTGAAAACATATCGTCACACAAAAAATTTAACAGGAATATTCATTGTAGTTCTCTTCATAATAGCCCCAAATGACACAACACACGTTCTTGTCAATAGGAGAATGGATATTATGGATAAATGTATTATAATATATACACACAAGAGACTTACTTAGCAATGAAAAGAAATGAACTACAACATGGTTGAAAAAACGACATGAGGAAACTTTAAGAGTAATAGCATTGTTCTGTGTCTTACGTTGAGTGATAAATGGATGTATATATTTTGTCAAAATTCTCATAAAATCTATACATTTTTTTTACCCTGCAAAGCATACCTCACAAAGTAAAAGCTGAGTCATAGCTGTTCTTTCCTGTGGCAGTGGGAGAAAATGCAAGGAAAGAGAAAGCAGTTTTATAATTTTTCACCTTAACTGGGGAAGTTAAGTCAAGAGGGACCTTACCGAGCCACAAGGAAGTGTGATTTCTGCTTCTTCCTTCCATCCATTCCCCAGTGCCCTGCAATCTGACTTCTGTTTCCAGCACTCTAAGGAAACTACTCTCTTTAAGTTGCCTGGAAAATGTTTTTTAAATTCAAAGCATGCTTTTTAGTGATTTTTCCTTAATTGAACTTGGCAGCTTTGAACATTTAAAAAAAAAAAAAAAAAGCTCTTTTCAGTTTGTCTTGCCATCACTCTTTTTTTCCATACATTTCAGAATACTTTTTCAGATCCTTTTCTTGTCCTCCCTTCTCTCTTTAAAAACTGCATGTCTCCAAATTTCTTTGGTCCATGGTCTTATCACTCTAAATGTTCATGACTTTGATTCTAGTTCAAACATTGTTGACCCCCAAATCCTCATCATTAATCTTTCTTGAACACTAATTCCCCATCAATCACCAGTATAGGTATTTCAAAGTCATGCCAAACTAATCTTTGTAGAATCTAAACTTTTCTTTTCTTTTTTTTTTCTGAATTGATACCATGTATGTGTTATCTATGCTAGGACATTCTTTTCTCTTAACTCTCTCAGCTGGAAACCTGGACATATCTTTCTATGTTTAATCTCTATCATATCTAAAGATTCTACTGAAGTTTTTAGCTTCTCTGGATTCCCATTTCTCCTGTAGTTTTTCAGGTCCCACTTTTCTTTAGATTATAACATTGTCTCATGTTCGTCTCTGTCTTTCCTAACTTATCATCCACACTATAAGAGTTATCTTCTAAAAGCACAAAACAATCCATCACAACCCTAAAGATACAACTCAGAGATTGTACATTTTGTCCTTAACATATAAACATGTAGGTATATCTGTGTTATCAAGATTGTCACAAGAAACAGGTCAAAAATAACTTTGCAAGACATTGGACTCCTGTATCTGAATTTTACTGGCAACACAGGAACTTATTTCTTTTTGGACTGCATACAGACTGCTTTGTCAACCACATAGGCACTGACAGGCAATGTGCTTCTCAACCCTGTATTCCAGAGTACTCATGATCTCTGCAGCTTGCCAGATAAGGGAAGAATGAAAAGACCATCATCAAAACTTCTGAACTGTATTTATTGGATTTACAAAGCATTCAACATCAGTACAGGAGAAGGCAATGGAAACCCACTCCAGTACTCTTCCCTGGAAAATTCCATGGACAGAGGAGCCTGTTAAGCTGCAGTCCATGGGGTCTCTAGGAGTCAGACACAACTGAGCGACTTCACTTTCAATTTCACTTTCCACTTTCATGCATTGGAGAAGGAAATCTCAACCCACTCCAGTGTTCTTGCCTGGAGAATCCCAGGGACAGGGGAGCCTGGTGGGCTGCCGTCTATGGGGACACACAGAGTTGGACATGACTGAAGAGACTTAGCATTAGCAGCAGCAACGTCAATATCGATGTTCAACCCTGAACTTCGGCAAATGTTAATCAAGTTTCTCTTTTAGAAAAAGAGCAAGACCCCATGGTTAGCTCAGCAGACGTCATCAGAGCTGATGTGGTATCAAGTGTTTTCTTTAATAGTCATTTCTAAGGACTGTAGCCCAGGATCTGACACATAGTAGACTCTCAGAAAATACTTGAGGATCTGTATTTTCTTGAGGATCTGAACAAGAGAGTAAAGAATGGTGATCTTATATTTCCATTCTACTGCATGAAGTCATTTATAAAAAGGATCTCTGGGTAACTCATTTCAGAAAAGACTAGTAGCTCTGGAAAACTCTTAAGTCATGAGGCTATAATTGTGCTCAGAAGTCCGGGTAAAGAGAAGCCAGAAACCACTGTTTGTTGGTGAATAACTTCTCCGTTAAAGGACACAGAGGAAAATATGCCTAAAGTTACAGACTAATATGTAGGGTCAGCTAAATATGAATTTAACAGTGTTTGAAGATAATAGTATTGAATAGCTCTGGTAGATGGTATCACGTGCTAGAAAGACCATCTTACAAGGATAGGAAGACCTGTGTCCTCCTGGCTCTGATACTCACTAGCTTTGAAAGAACAGGGAAGTTTTGTTTCTTTGCTGCATTTCAATTTTCACATCCATGAAGTGGGGATAAAAATAGAGTTGCTTTGAAGATCAAATGAGATAGGAGTATTGAAATGTGCTTTATAAAACTTTGAAAAGGATGGGTTATTGTAATCTGTCTATTCCCACATTTAACAGCAAAGTTTACATGCCCTCAGCATAATTATTTAGTAATGTGGAGATGAAAGTTGCTACAGAATTCTGTTCTTTAAACAGAAGGCACCCTGGGTAAAGATTAAGAAACTCAAAACTGTTGGATCTCCATCTGCAGGGCAATATCGTCAGTGTTTCAGCATTAAGATTAAAATAATGGCCCAATGGCAATGTCTGCATTTCAGACTTACCATAGTAGCTACTTTGTTTCATAATTACATTGCATTAATTTTTTTTTCCTTCAAATGCTACATTACTAAGTCACTTCAGTTATGTCTGTCTGTGAGACTCCATGGATTGTAACCTGCCTGGCTTCTCTGTCCATGAGATTCTCCAGGCAAGAATATAGAGTGGGTTGCCATGCCCTCTTCCAGGAGATCTTCCTGACCTAGGGATCAAATCCACATCTCTAACATCTCCTGCATTGGCAGGCAGGTTCTTTACCACTAGCACCACCTGGGAAACCTGATGAGAGATATGGCAGCGTGTAGATATACCTCGTGAGAAACAATTGGCACTGTATTTTTTCGACAGGAAAAGCCATGCCTTCTGATATGGCCAAAGAAACTGAATTCATGGACGTTTGAAAGAGATCCATTATATGCTCTGTTTGGTACATATAAAAGATGCAGCACTTCACTTCCCCACTTATTTAGTTTTAAACATGTTGCAACATTATGAATACAGCCTGTCACAAATAAGGCTCTATTTTGTAAATAGATGCCAAAGGTCCAAACCAAAGAAATCTTTTTATATGCACAAACAGAATGGCTCTGTTTTTGTGTTTTTTCCATTTATATCCCCACATGGGTATCAAAAATCCATCATCGAACATAAATATTTTCTAATTTTCCGTGCTGAAATGAGTGAATAATCTTAAATCTCACTCTACAGAGAACTGGATCAGATACACTGGATCCCAAGTGCAATAAAAATTGGATTGAGATTTTTGCTGTGCTAACATTCATACAAATGACACCTTAGATGTGAGGAATATGTGGAAACCTAGCATCAAAATATATTACATAAAGATATGCCACAGGATACGTCCAAAGGATCTTGGAAGAATTTGGAACCCACGCTGGAAACTTTTGCAAAGTTAAGGATCAGTGTTTCTATTTTGGGCAAGAACTAATGTGATTACAAACTTCTGTACCATTCTGTAAAAAAAACTATCAGCACAGTACTGAGTCTGCTGGTCGTCAGTTTCAGATTGAATTTAAATCTCCTGTACCTTTAAGCTACCTATCAAGAGGTAAATGGATATTTTAAAACTTTTCCCTCAGCTATTTAGCAGTAAGCATCCTGAGGGAGAGTGACATGTTGTGAAAATGCTGGGCTCCCTGTCGTCCATACTTCCTGACTGATATCAATTATGCTCCAGGTTTCACTAATGGAAGTCATTTCCTGTTCTGTAGATCATCTAATATTCCTCTGTAGAATTCCAGCATCACCCCAAATTGCACTATACCACTCTAAAAGAAACTTTTCTTGTCATAAGCCTTTTTATTAATTGCATTTCACTTTGAATTGCATTTAAAATGAAATGCTACAGCAATTTCCTGAGCAATAACTAGAATTTACTGCTGCTTTTCTTCATCTGGTCACCTTTCATCACATACAGTAGATGGGTGGCAAGTCTAGCCAATTAAAATCCAGACAGTATTTTTTTTTCCCTCTTTTGTAACTGAAGTTGAATTTGCTCAAGGGATACATGCTAGCCTTAATTACTATTACTGTTTGCTTAGGACACAGTAGCAAGTTAAATTTCAAAGGAAAATTCTAGCTTATAGCAAAGGCTCCAGGAGAAGGCAATGGCACCCAACTCCAGTACTCTTGCCTGGAAAATCCCATGGATGGAGGAGCTTGGTAGGCTGCAGTCCATGGGGTCGCTAAGATTTGGACATGACTGAGCAACTTCACTTTGACTTTTCACTTTCATGCTTTAGAGAAGGAAATGGCAACCCACTCCAGTATTCTTGCCTAGAGAATCCCAGGGATGGGGGAGCCCAGTGGGCTGCAGTCTATGGGGTTGCACAGAGTCGAACATGATGGAAGCGACTTAGCAGCAGCAGCAGCAAAGGTTCCAAGTATTCTATGTGGACCTATATCTTCTGCATGCAAGTATGGGTCTTCTTGCAGAAGACAGTTCGTTTCTATAGCTGTCAACCTGCCACATCTGTCAAAAAGCCCTTACCACACTGGAGTTTGTCCTTAAAGAACAAATGAGCACAATGATCAAATATCGTCCCCCACACAAATCTTTCTTTACTCATTCTCAATGTGGTAATAATTGAAAAAATCTCTTTAGAAGAGTTAATTAGCAAGCAGAAAAAGTCAGTTGTGAGATTTTCCATGTTTCAAAACTATCATTCTTTAGAATCACCATCTTTTGGATCAAAATGAAAATTTGTGAACCAGTTTGCCAGATTATTCATACATGTGTTATAGAAATAGTGTAATATGCAGGTCCCCTAACTCAAAATTATCCTCTTTGCATATGTAAAGAGTCACAAGATATTGACTTTTTAAAGAACTTGTAAAAATTCTCTAATTCAAACTTGTCTTTTAAAAGAAAAGAGTGAATCCTGGTGAAGATGAGTGATGTGGTCAGCTGAAAAGGAAGCTAAATCCTATATGCCAGCTGCTTCTCTAATGAGTGTAATTTAGGTTAATAATCTCCTTGTTTTAAAATAAAAATAATTATGGGGAGTAGTTGAGCCTATCAGCCAGTCATTCTTTACTTTGAATGAATTTAAATTATTTTCTTCTTAAATGATATCAGTTGCAAAAATGATGGGGCTAATAAGACTTTGGGGGAAGGGAAAGAGGATTATTGGCATTTTCAACAGAGAAAATAGTGTCAAAAGTTGAAGGAAGGAGAAAAAGGATTGAAGTTTTAAAAATAAAAAAAGGAAGATATAAGCTGACCCCAAAGGGTAAAGGTATGAAAAAATTCATACATAAAGTGGGGCAGGCAAAGGGCACCAAACATAAGCTCAACATACCTGGCAATTTTACCAAAGGTTTTAATGGCAAAATTATTTTCCATTGAAATTCATCTTACATACTGAGTTGCTTTAAACATATGTGTCTTTAAGTGACTACAATATTACTGAAACAAATATTTTTTCTCTTTTATAAAAGGATTTGGTGAGTGAGTGGTGCTGTGGAATGAGTTGGGGAGATTGAGAAGATGGTTGCTGGTCTGGAAGGATCAGTAATTACAACATAGTAGTGGGTGTTATCCATTCCCCTGGTGGCTCAGACCATAAAGAATCTGCGTGCATTGTAGGAGACCTGAGTTCAATCTTCCCTGGGTAGGGAAGATGCCCTGGAGGAGGGAATCTACCCATTCCAGTATTTTTGCTGGAGAATCCCATGGGCAGAGAAATTACAGTCTATGGAGTCACAAAAAGTCAGACACAACTGAAAGTCTAACACTTTCTTTTTCTCTTCAGTGAATGCTATGGGGCTTCCCAGGTGTTTCAATGGTAAAGAATCTGCCTAACAATGCAGGAGACATAGGTTCTATCCCTGTGTCAGGAAGATCTCCTGGAGAAGGAAATGGCAACCAACTCCAGTATTCTTGCCTGGGAAATCCCATGGACAGGGGAGTGTGTCAGGCTATAATCCATGGGGTCACGAAAGAGTCAGACAAGACTTAGCAACTAAACAACACCAAATGAGTGCTATGTACATATATCACCAAGCTCTGTGAATTTTATCAGATGTATTATCTCCTAAATATCTTTCTTGAAAACTCTGAACAGAGCAGTTTTGAATGGTGTTTTTCTTTGCATGATTGCATTTATCAACTGATACTAGCCACTATCCCACTAATAAGTAACACTGAATTCTCTACAAAAGTTGCAGAAATTTCATAAAACAACTTCTGCAGTTGAGGAAACCCTTGAGGAGAACTCCATATGTTTACAAAAACTCTGATCTACTTTTTATTTATTTATTTGAGTACAATTGCTGTACAATGACGTGAATCAGGAATATGTATACATATATCCCCTCCCTCTTGGACCTCCATCCCCCCCATTCCACCCCTCTAGGTTATCACAGAGAATTGAGCTGAGCTCTCAGTGCTATATAGCAGATTCCCACTAGCTAGCTATTTTACACATGGTAGTAACCTAGCTACCTTTTAATTTTCTTCAACTTTCAAAAATGTAGGCTCCCATTAAAGATATAAGCACAGATAATAATTAAAATTCTGTTTATGATTACTTGTGTTTTGGTGTCTGAAATGTCCTTTCACCTATATCAGGTAATGTCTGTTTGTATACTTACAAAAATCTGATAACAGTAACTTATGTAGCAAAAACTTTTATTCAAAGTTAGCCTCTAATTATGTCTTGAGTAAGACCAAGATTGACAATCCAAAGCAGAGTTTATCGTTCTACTTCACCCTTCTTGTACGCTTTTTATATTTGCATTTCTTTATCTCCTTGGGCTACAAGATGGCTGCTGTGGCTCCTGACATCAAAATTTCATCCAAAGGCAAAAAAGGAGGATGCAAAACTCCTTTCATGGATATAGAGGTCACCTAAAGGAATTTTTCTTGTGTCTCACTTGACACAACTAGGTAGTTGTCAAGCCTAGACCCACCACTGACAAAAAAATAGAGTCATAATAATGGTAGCTTTTGTCCAATTATCATTGTTCTCTGAAGCTGATAAAAGGTTCTACTTGGGTCAAAGTCAGGGAATTTGTGGAAAAGATGACAGATAGGTATACATATTTTAAAGTAATGACAGTATCTGCCACATCACTCCTGGAGGAAAAAGAATTAATACTTTTGGTAGGAAGTTTACCATGTTATATCAACTACATTTTAAAATGGTACAATTAAAACACTTATTAACACATCTACAAGCATGTAAAATTTAATTATAGGTTGAACTGACTTAAGCAATATTAATTTGCCAGAGGTTGGTTTTAACATGGATGTATATTAAAAACATGCAAATATGTAATAGAGTTTGAATGTTGGTGTTGTCTACATGTCTTATGTATCTTCAGGTGTGGTTGGTTGTAGCATTGTATACAAATAATTTAAATTAAAAGTGCCTAAATTTCAGTGGTCTAAGAATTAGAAGTTTATTACCTTCCAGTTTTGTAGATCAGAAGTCCAACATATGTCTCCCCGGATTAAAATCAAGATGTTGAAAGAACTGTGTTTCATTCTGTAGGCTCTAGGGAAGAACGCACTTTCTTGCCTTTCTCAGCTTCTAAAGTCTACCTGCCTTCCTTGGTTGCTGTCCCTTGTCCTCCATTTTCAAAGTCAGTAATAGCAGTTTGAGTCATTTTCATATCACAGCTCTCTGACCCTTCTTCCATTGTCATATCTCCTTCTCTGGAATGGTTCTCCAATTTTAAGGACCCATGTGATTAGACTGGGTCCCAATGCACTTGGGCAAACTTCGGGAGATGGTGATGGACAGGGAGGCCTGGAGTACTGCAGTCCCTGGGGTCACAAAGAGTAGGACATGACTAGGCAGCTGAGCAACAACAGCACTCAGATAATTCAGGATATAGTCTTCCCTATCTCACAGTCCTTAACTTTAGTCACTTTGCAAAGTTTCTCTTATGGTGTAAAGTAACATGTCCACAGATTTCAGGGATTAACATATGAACATCTTTGGTGGGACAGGGCACTACCACAGTTGACAAATTATTTTTTCTAATTTTAATGAAAAGTATTCACTTGTAATACTAGTGTATTATTACATCCTGAGATAATAATTTTGAGACAAAAAAGTAAACAGATACTTTATTAGATTCTTTTCCCATTACATAGTATTGCGTAGAGTTAAATCAAATATATTCCAAGAGAAATTTTAAAAATAGACTTTATTATTTTATGTATAGGCTAAAAAATAACCCATGGCAAATTTTTCAAATAACTTTATTGGATACCTAGAGCTTTTGAATATATATATTTGCATAAATATGTGAATAGATCAGATTTATTTTATTTCTAAGGTTTAAATATATATTTTATATATTCTAAGCTTTTCTGCATAAGAAACCTAAAATCTCATTGTTGTCCAAGTAAACAGAAATAGATATATTATTTAAAAGAGGATATGTGCTTAGTTGCTCAGTAATGTCCTACTCTGTGCAACCCCATGGACTGTAGCCTGCCAGGCTCCTCTGTTCATGGGAATTCTCCAGGCAAAAATATTTCTCCAGAGGATCTTCCCAACTCAGGATTGGACCTGAGTCACTTGTATTGGAGATAGATTCTTAACCCAATGAGCCATTGGAGAGGCCCCTGTAAAAGGGGATGGAATCAAATAAAATCTAAACCATAAGTCACCTCTGCCTGGTTAGATCCTGCCAGTCAAATTCTGCAGCAGCCCGGAGTGTATGGAGATACAGTGTTATCTTCCTTCTCTTCTCAGGCAGTCCATCTTTGGGACATGTAGCTCTGAGTGATTCCAAGTTTGCCATACTTCCTGGAGAAAAACAAACCAAAAATTAAAAAACATTCTTTTCAAATACAATATTGGAAAATAATTAAACTCTCTACTAAATGGAGAAATTTTATATATTTTTATGATTTGCAAAAACCTGTCTGATACAAACAAATGTTTTTCAAGAAGTGAGAAATTGGAGAAATGCCTAAGGCACCAAACTAACCTACTGACTTGAAGATTTACTTCAAACTTGAGAGAAGACAGTTTGGAGTAACTTTTATTAAACAATTTATATTAGAATGTGTGTGTGTGTTCAGTCACTCAGGGTGTATTCAGTCACTGACTCTTTGCAGCTCCATGGATTGTAGCCTTCCAGGCTACTCTGCCCGTGGGATTTCCCAGGGAAAAATATTGGAGTGGGTTGCCATTTCCTTCTCCAGGGCATCTTCCCAATCCAGGGATCAAACTTGCATCTCCTGCACTGGTAGGTGGATTCTTTACCAGTAGCACCACTTGGGAAACCCTTATATCTGAATAACTAAGAGGAAAAATTGTTACAAATATAATATTTTTTTTGCCTCCCTGATTTCAACATATACAGTTGTATAGCCTTGTCCTTTCCTTCCAGTGACAACTTCGTGTCAGAAGTTATTTCCAAAGATAGCTGTAAAAAAAAATTTTTTTAACCTGTTCCTACCTGCATGTACCTCTGTTCACACTAAATGTTGAATATTATTTCCATTCCTCTAGTTGTTGTTCATTGTTCAGTCCTTTAGTCATGTCTAATTCTTTGAAACCCTATGGACTGCAGCACACCAGGCTTCCCTGTCCTTCACAAACACCCAGAGTTTGCTTAAACTCATGTCCATTGAGTCAATGATACGATCCAACTATCTCATCCCTTGCCACACCCTTCTCCTCCTGCCTTCAATCTTTCCCAGCATCAGAGTCTTTTCCAGTGAGTTGGCTTTTCCCATCTGGTAGCCTAAGTACTGGAACTTCAGCTTCAGCATCAATCCTTCCAATGAATGTTCAGGACTGATCTCCTTTAGGATTGACTAGTTTGATCTCCTTGCAGCCCAAGGGACTCTCAAGAGTGCTATGGTGCTTTCAGCACCATAGTCTGAAAGCATCAGTTCTTTCGTACTCAGCCTTCTTTATGATCCATCTCTCACATCCATACACGACTACCGGAAAAGCCATACCTTTGACTAAATGGACCTTGCCAGCAAAGTGACACCTCTGTTTTTTAATACGCTGAATAGTTTTTATAATGGCTTTTCTTCCAAGGAGCAAGTGTCTTTCAATTTCATGGCTGCAGTCACCATCCACAGTGATTTTGGAATCCAAGAAAATAGAGCCTATCACTATTTCCACTTTTCCCCCATTTGTTACAAAGTAATGGGACCAGATGCCATGATCTACATGCTTTGAATGTTGAGTTTTAAGTCTGGTTTTTCATGCTCCTCTTTCACCTTCATCAAAAGGCTCTGTAGGTCCTCTTCACTTTCTGCCATTAGAGTGGTGACATCTGCATATCTGAGATTATTGATATTTCTCCTGACAATCTTGATTCTAGCTTTTGCCTCATCCAGCCTAGCATTTTGCATGATTTACTCTGCATATAAGTTAAATAAGCAGGGTGTCAATATGGCAACGGCCAAGAGGAACAACCCCGCGTCCAAGGAGTGGTGGCTGCATGGGTGCAGGAGGGCCAAGAGGAGCTACTCCACATTCAAGGTCAGGAGGGACAGCCGTGAGGAGATACGCTTCATCCAAGGTAAGGAGCAGTGGTTGCGCTTTGCTGGAGCAGCGGTGAAGAGATACCCCACGTCCAAGCTAAGAGAAACCCAAGTAAGATGGTAGGTGTTGCAAAAGGGCATCAGAGAGCAGATGCACTGAAACCATAATCACAGAAAACTAGTCAGTCTAATCACACTAGGACCACAGCCTGCTTTAACTCAATGAAACTAAGCCATGTCTGTGGGGCAACCCAAGATGGGCAGGTCATGGTGGAGAGGTCTGACAGAATGTGGTCCACTGGAGAAGGNGGGGAGAAAAAGAGTGGGCAAAGAGAGAGGGAGTTGTGCTGGTCAATAGCTCTCTCTGGGGTAGAGGTAAACTCTAAGTTGTAAGATTTCTGATTCCTACAGTGTAAATATTTGCACTTTTGCTGATTTTAATCTATTGACATTATGTCACTGTACACATTAGGAAGAGACCATATAAGTGGCTCTGGGCAGCTGGCACAAACCAGCTCCAGCACCCCACTGGAGAAAAGTCACAAACACATATTATTAGAATTGAAAACTAGAGCACAAAGCTCCAAGACTTCAAACATTACAAGAGACTATCCTGAATAATTCTATTGACATAAGTGAAATTGTGGACAGTTTCTTAGAGAGCTATACCTTTCCATATAGACTCAAAAGAAAACTAGACTATTATTAGATCTATAATGAATTAATAGTTTCAAATGCACTCATTACTTAAGAACACAAAACTGAACNAGACTTCAAACATTACAAGAGACTATCCTGAATAATTCTATTGACATAAGTGAAATTGTGGACAGTTTCTTAGAGAGCTATACCTTTCCATATAGACTCAAAAGAAAACTAGACTATTATTAGATCTATAATGAATTAATAGTTTCAAATGCACTCATTACTTAAGAACACAAAACTGAACAACTTGGCCCATCAGATTTTATAAATAAATTTTACCAAATACTTAAAGCAGTAGTTTTTGAAGTTGAGCCCTTAGAACATGAGCATGAGCATCACCTGAGAACTTGTTAGACCCACAAATTCTCAAGTTCCACTTCACACCCACTAAATGAGCAACGCCAAGTGAGAGCCGATGCTCTGTACACAAGGCAGGCTGAAGTCTGAGAATTTTGTTTCAAGGAAAAGATCAATCTAAAATTATACAAACTATTTTAAAGGACAGTAAAAACAGAAACCCCTCTCTAATGACTTCATTTTATAAAGCCAAGAAAGCCTTCACTCCAAAGTCAGATACAAATACTACAAGAAAGAAAAATTATAAGCTGACGTCAGTCACATGAGATAAAAACCCCTCCAAACAAACTATTAATGAATGGAATCCACCAGTGTTTATGTGTGTTTGTTTCTGTGTATGCCTTGACTAAGTTGAGAATATCTGGAAATCTGTTACTATATTTACCACATTGAGAAATTAAAGGGAAAAACTACCATATGATGATCTCTATTGATACAGAAAGTATTTTTGATGTTTAAATACCCATTCAGTGTAATAATGATTAACTCTTAGCAAACTAGAAATAGAAAAATTTTTAGCCCGATAGGAATTATCTATTAAAGACCTTCAATAAACATGTTTGATAAAATTATAGACATGTTTTTTTTAATTGAAACAAGACAAAGATACCTGCTATTACCACTTCTTCCCAGTGTTGTACTGGAGATTCTTTCTGTGCAGTTAAAAAACAAACAAACAAACAAAAAAAACGATATGGATTAGGGACTTACATAGTGGTCCAGTGGCTAAAACAGAGCTTCCAATGCAGGGGGCCTGGGTTCAATACCTGGTCAGGGAACTAGATCACATATGCTGAAACTAAGAGTTTGCAAACTGCAACTAAGAGTTCACACGCTGCAACTAAAGATTCTGTGTGCCACAATTAAGACCCAGTATAGCCAAATATATATATATATATATTTTAAAACACGATAAAAAGATATGGATTAGAAAGAAGTAAATAAAGCTCATTCTTTTTAAGTGATGTTATTGTAAATACACCGATAAGGCGATGGCACCCCACTCTAGTTCTCTTGCCTGGAAAATCCCTTGGACAGAGGAGCCTGGTAGGCTGCAGTCCATGGGGTCGCAAAGAGTTGGACACAATGGAGCAACTTCCCTTTCACTTTTCACTTGCATGCATTGGAGAAGGAAATGGCAACCCACTCTGGTGTTCTTGCCTGGAGAATCCCAGGGACGGGGGAGCCTGGTGGGCTGCCGTCTATGGGGCTGCACAGAATCGGACACGACTGAAGCAACTTAGCAGCAGCAGCAGCAGCAGCATTGTAAATACAAAAATTCAGAATAGTTTATAGACAAATGTATTGATAAAGTTCAATAAGACTGCTAAATATGAGATCACTAAACAAAAATTAATAGACTTTCTTGACGGCAACAAATTTTCTCATTTAAAATAACTTGAAAAATTTTAAGGCACCTAGGAATAAATCTAACAAAATGAGACAGATATACAGCCACAATGATTTAGTGATACAAACACTAAATAGATGGAGAGGATATAGTATTTGCGAAACTGATGACAGTATTTTAAAGATGTCATTTATTCCCAGATTACATTGCCAGCGTTATCAAATTAGAATAGAAAATAGTTAAACTTCAATTTCAAATGAATAATAAAAAGGCTCTTTTGTATAAATATATCCCAAGTATTATACTCTTTGTGATCCCATGGACTATAGCCTAGCAGGCTCCTCTGTCATGGAATTCTCCAAGCAAGAATACTGGAGTGGGTAGCCATTCCCTTCTCCAGGGGATTTTCCTGACCCAGGGATCGAACCTGGGTCTCCTGCATTGTAGGTAGATTCTTTACCATCTGAGTCAACACAGAAGCCCTATATGGGCTGTCCTTATACTACAAAATTATATGCATAGAACAATTACACAAATATATACATATATTTTGATTATCTGAACTTCAAATTTAACTGAACATCTTGGATTTTACTATGAAATTTAGAAATAATCCTAAAAATCATATGGAGGAGTAAAACATTTAATATACTAAATATGAACATGGCTTTTCTAAGAATAATGGATAATGTAAAGAAAATCTATACTATTCCTGTGTTTCTCCTTTATTCTCATATTACTATCAGACTCACAATATTTCACATTTTAAAATTTTTATTAGCGTATAGTTGATTTACAATGCTCTGTAGTTTTTGCTCTACAGCAAAGTGAATCAGTTATGCACACACATAAATCAACCCTTCTTTAGGTTCTTTTCCCATATAGGTCATTACAGAGTATTGAGTTGGGTTCCCTCTGCTACACAGTAGGTCCTTCCTTTTTAGTCATCTATTTTATATATAGTAGTGTGTATATGACAATCCCAATCTCCCAATTTATCCCTCCCCTGCAACCGTGTTTGTTTTTTACATCAGTGACTCTATTTCTGTTTTGTAAACAAGTTCATTTGTAGCATTTTTTTTTAGATTCCACTTATAAGTGATATCATATACTTGTCTTTGTCTTTTCGCTCAGTATATTTCTTGTCTTATTTTGCTCAGTACAAAAATCTCTAGATCCATCCATGTTGCGGTAAATGGCATTATTTCATTCTTTTTATNATTTCTGTTTTGTAAACAAGTTCATTTGTAGCATTTTTTTTTAGATTCCACTTATAAGTGATATCATATACTTGTCTTTGTCTTTTCGCTCAGTATATTTCTTGTCTTATTTTGCTCAGTATAAAAATCTCTAGATCCATCCATGTTGCGGTAAATGGCATTATTTCATTCTTTTTATGGCCAAGAAACATCCCATTGGATATATGCACCACATCTTCATTATCCATTCTTTTACCAAGTCCAAGCTTGCTCTGCTCACCATATGACAGGCCAATGAATCCAAGAGACGGAGGCGTTGAGGCAAAGAATACATTATTTGGAAAGCTGGCTGACTGAGAAGATGGCAGACTAATGTCTCAAAGAAATCATCTTGTCCGGGTCTGGATGCAGGTCCTTTCACAGAACTAGAGATTTGAGAAGCAATGCAGGGCTAAAGTCAAAAGGAAGAATAGAGAGGAAGAGGCAGTGGGAAGGTAAAGTAAAAAGGGTCTGCAGTCTTGCAAAACATCTTTGGGAAAGGCCAGCCTTTAGAAGGGTTGTGGTAATCCCTTCTATTCACGGGTGGGCAGAGTCAGATTATCTCTCTCTGAGTTGAACAAAGGCACTTTAAGTCAGGCAGAGGGCAGGATCTTTTGAGGCAGTCCATTATGTATGATTATAATAACAACAGCAACAAAAGGCAAATCAAAGAAACAGTTCCAACGTGGAGTCAGAATCAGTTCTCTGTAACAAACAATTGCTCTGTGGATGGACATTTAGTTGCTTTCATGTCCTGGCTATTGTAAATAGTGCTGCAATGAATACTGGGAAGTATGTATGAGACTCACAATACTTCTGACACCAGATGTGTGGGGGTTTTCCAAACACAAAGCAATTCTGTGACCATCTGTGTGTCCTACAATTGAATTCAATTCTGACACTATCTATTAAGAGCATCTTATGCCGCAAGATAAGGGCTCAGTCTCACAAAGCTGCCTGCATCCTCAGAAGCTAACAGCAAGTCCAGAGTCCAGGCTGTTACCTATACTTCTGACTGATCAGCTGTAAATCAGAGTTACTGTAACCACCTCCTCAGGTTCCATTCATTTTCTACAGCTTTTAACAGAAGTCAGGAAAAGAGTTTAATTACTATTTACCAATTTATTTTAAAAGAATATGACAAAGAATACCGAAGAACAGCCATGGAAGAGATACAGAAGGAAAAGTATGTGGGAAGTAGTGTGGGGCATTCAAGCTTTCTCAGGCACACCACTTTCCCAGCACCTCCTCTTTGCTTAGCAACCCAGAAGATCCCTGAACCGAGTATCTTTGGGATTTTTATGGAGGCTTCATCATGTAGACACAATCATCACTAACATGTTGAGGAGCCCGTCAGGAGTCACCTCATTAGAGTGAAAGACACTGTTATCACCCAGGAGATTCCAAGGGATTTAGGAACTCTGAGTTCAGAATAAGGTCAAACACCAAATATTGGAACAAAGGATACTCCTAGTTCCATTATGACTTAGGAAGTTATAAGAATTTTAGGAGATTTGTGCCAGAAACCCAAGGCAGACACACAAACACACTTAATTTTTTTCTATTATCTCACAGACAAATTTTTGCTTTATAACTGTGATTAAAGCAATTAGGGCTTCCCTGGTGGCCCAACAGTGAAGAATCTGTCTGCAATGCAGGAGACCACCTGTGATGCAAGAGACATGGGTTCCATCTCTGGGTCAGGAAGATACCCTGGAGTACAAAGTGGCAACCCAGTATTCTTGCCTATGAAATCCTATGGACAGAGGAGCCTGGTGGTCTACAGTTGTTGGGTTCTCAAGGAGTCAGAAATGACTTAGCCAATAGACCACCACCAGGGCATCCTTAGTGACTCAGGTGGTAAAAAAATCTGCCTGCAGTGCAGGAGACCCGGGTTTGATCCCTGGGTTAAGAAGATGCCCTGGAGAAGGAAATGGAAACTCACTCCAGTATTCTTGCCTGAAGAATGCTATGGACAGAGAAGCCTGGCAGTCTACAGCCCATGGAATATGAAAGAGTTGGACACCACTGAGCTACTAACATGGGATAGCTTTTCTAGGCCCTCCTTCACCTGCGCAGCCACAGCTCCTTGGACGTTGCGTTGCTCCTCCCGGCCGCTGCACCTGGCCTCTGGTGCTGCCTCTGGCCTCAGGCGCCACTTCTGGCTTCGGAGGTGGGGTGGTTCCTCCNCTGAAACTCCAGTACTTTGGCCACCTCATGTGAAGAGCTGACTCATTGGAAAAGACTTTGATGCTGGGAGTGACTGGGAGCAGGAGAAGGGGACGACAGAGGATGAGATGGTTGGATGTCATCACTGTCTCGATGGAGGTGAGTCTGAGTGCACTCTGGGAGTTGGTGATGGACAGAAAGGCCTGGGGTGCTGCAATTCATGGGGTCACAAAGAGTCGGACACTACTGAGTGACTGAAGTGAACTGAACTGATATGCTCTCTTCTTAATTTTGAACCAGTCCATTGTTCCACGTCTTGTTCTAACTGTTGCTTCTTGACTCTGCATACTGGTTTCTCAGGAGACAGGTAAGGTGGTCTGATATTCCCATCTCTTTAAGAATTTCCCAGTTTGTTGTGATCCACATAGTCAACGGCTTTAGCATAGTTGATAAGGCAGGATTATATTTTTTTCCTGGAATTATCTTGCTTTTTCTATGATCCAATGGATGTTTGCAATTTGATCTCTGGTTCCTTTGACTTTTCTAAATCCAGCTTGAACATTTGAAAGTTCTTGATTCACTTACTGTTGAAGCTTTGTTTGAAGGACTTTGAACATTACATTCCCCTAGATTCTGTGTTCATGCTTTGACTTCCTTTGACCAATAATACATGATGAAATGATTCTATGCCAGTTCCCAATCTAATCTTTAAGAGACCCATTATCTTCTGCTTTCATTTTGTTGAAATGCAGTTGCCATGTGAGAAAGTCAGTCTTGATTACTGCAGAGAAAAAAGCCACATGGAAGCCAAACAAGTGCTCAGTTGACAGACAAGATCAACTCCCAGCTATGAGGTCTCCTTGGACATCCAGCCCCAGCTGTGCTACCACATGCCTAGATGAAGGCAGCCATGTGAATAATTCTTGCCAATCACACATGGAGAGAACTATGCAGTTGAGCCCACACACACAGAATCATGAAAAAAAGAACAAGAAACATTGTTTTAAGCCATTGCATTGAGCTGATTTCCAGGGTGGTGCAGATAGTAAAGAATCTGCCTTCAGTGCAGGAGACCAGGTTATATCCTTGAATTGGAAAGACCCCCTGTAGAAGTGAATCGCAACCCACTTCAGTATTCTTGCCTGGAGAATTCCATAGATAGAGCAACCTGATAGGCTACAGTCCGCATGGTTGCAAAGAAGTGGAAATGACTGAGCAACCAACACTTTTACCTTTTACTATTGAGGTGGTTTAGTTACAAAATAATAGACCAAAGCAAGAAGTGACACCAATCTCTAGTCTCATAATTGAAATCTCTGCAGAAAAATACACACATTTTAACAAAGTGAAGCCTTTATCTTTATGTTGTATAGGCAAAACATCTTTTATCAAATGCCTTTTTTTTTGCCTTTCTTTGTTCATATCAATCTAAATTTTTTTGGCAATTGAATTAGTAAAATTTTCTATGAATGGATTAATTACTCAGAACTTGTGTCTAAATATTGAAATAAATTTTTCCTAAAACTGCATTTGGTACATAGGGACTATTAGAGGAAGCCTCTGAATTTGGGGATAAAGTCTCACTCTGAGACCAAAACAGAAAAAGATCAAGCAAATTTTAAGAGGTAGAGAGAGCTGAAGTTAGCAGCCCATATCCTGAGAAATGATTTATAAATGGGTTGATGGTAGGGACCTGGAATATGCCTACATCTGATCAAGGTGACTAGAGTGTAACCTCAAGGAGACAGGTCTGAAATGTGATTGATGTAAAAGAAAATTGCAGGCTAGTCAATCGTGTCGTACCTTGCTTGACTTGACATAATGGTGCTTGTGGGCATTCAAAGAGAAAAAGAACACTGCAGAGCATGAATTCTCCGTGTTTATCTAATACCATGCAGGAAAAGCAGTACTTTGATTCAAAGGGCCAAAGTTCTTTAGAAAAATTCCTAGAGTGAAGGATAATCCAATAGTTCACATAGCTTCACCCTATCCTGTGAAAATATCCAACTTTCCCTCTACAATTTTAAGTTTCTTTCAACAGTCTTATGACTTATACTTTTGGATTTCCCTACTAGAAGGGGGTTGCCTATGTACCCAAATGATTCCAATTCTTGGGAAGAAAATTTTTTCATTGTAGATAATAGGAATCCATCAGATCATTGTGTACTACCATAGCATAAATTTCTCCTGTAAAATACATGATAATGATGAGGGAAGAAAAGTAGAGCCCATTTTAAGGTGTGAGTGTGGTGAACATAGTTCACTGAGATCACTTACTAGCTGAGTGGTTTACTCCCATACTCAGATTATTAGTAAAATTGGTGACTCGGGAAAATCACAAATGAATATGTCATAGATGCTAGGGTCTCATACATAAATATTAACTCTATCAATATCAGAACTCTAGAGTGCACATTGACATTGATTAATATATAGGTGTGCCTCAAAATTGATTATTTGTTCTCAATAACTCTGAGCCTCATCGAGTCTGGGTGTGTTCATGCAGTCAATGAACCAGGTATTCACAGGTATTAATTCTTCAATTTGTTGTCACCTATCTCATCTGCCCAGATTTCTAATTGACATTCTGTCTTCTTCCTCTTCCTTCTTCTCTCTCCCTGTTTCTCTCTCATATCTTTCAAAATTGATATAAGCATGATAAGTTTCACTTTTCTAAGCTTTTATTTTCTACTTATGTATGTGAGAATTCAGAGTGGGTAAGCTGAAAAACATGTACACATTCTTGTGGTTGAGTCATAGGAAATGAGTCAAAATGCATAAGGTTATATCTGGAGCAATTAGCTAATATTATCAACTTTGAATGGAAGAGTATAATAAAATTTTCTAATTTTTTGGTGTTGAGTTATGAATGATTGGTTAAAGTAAAGCTGAGTTAGATTGGATTGGTAATACATTGAGTGACTGTACACCCTAGCTTGCCTTGGACAGTCTTGGTGTACCTGCCACCACAGCATAATTTTTATTATTATTCTTTTACTTTCCAACGTGTTCCATGGTTTGGAAGATTTTATAATCCCCTTAGTTTTAGAAAGTTTGAAAACAGGTAAACAGTGAATTAGAATAGGCACTAATATTAATAGTAGGTGATTGCTTTCTCTTTTATATGTGTTAGAAAATTATACATGTATGTTGAGTTGAATTCTGCAAAAACTAATGTCAGACTATCTTCTATGGGTCTGACTGCTCACTGGTTCAAGTCTCCTCCCAATCAGTGACTTTCCATCAATACATACAGTCCAAATAATTAAAACCTCTTGAAAAATATAAGCTGTACACATTTCTGATTTAAATGTATTACAGTACAGAATGACACATAGGGTAATAAAGTAAGCATTCCTTAACTTTTCCACATATTAGGCATAAGGCTGGGAGATTCAAAAAATCAAGAAGCCAATTAAAAAGTTCAAGAAGATCCCATTCTAACCTCCCCAAAAGACATGTAAAATCAGAGTTTATACCTTAGATGGNGTATTACAGTACAGAATGACACATAGGGTAATAAAGTAAGCATTCCGTAACTTTTCCACATATTAGGCATAAGGCTGGGAGATTCAAAAAATCAAGAAGCCAATTAAAAAGTTCAAGAAGATCCCATTCTACCCTCCCCAAAAGACATGTAAAATCAGAGTTTATACATTAGATGACAACTTACTGATTTAAATTTCAAATTGTGGATAGTTACAGGAATTACAATTATAGATGGTACATATTTGTAATGCTAAATTACCTCTATATTTTCTATGAAAAATTTATCCAGTGTTTTACTGTTTCTCTTTTGAAAGTGTTAGATACTCAGTCATGTCTGACTTTTTTGGACCCCAAGGACTGTAGCCCACTAGGTTCCTCTGTCCGTAGGATTTCCCAGGCAAGAATACTGGAGTGAGTCACTCTTCCCCTCTCCAGGGGATCTTCCCAACCCAGGAATCAAACCTAGTCTCCTGCATCTGAGCCACCAGGGAAGCCCATTTCTCTTTTGGACACTTTTAATAATTATTCACAATTTTGTTCATTCTATTGGAGTATTTTTCAAAAACAAAACACTTTTATATACATCAAATAATCATCTTCCATGGAATTTTAAAATTATGTAACCATTCAATTTTGGCTTGTGTTTGTAGGGTAGTGGTAGTGTACTGAGAGAACAGCACTGTGTATTAGGTAAGAACGTGAATTCTTGGGCCAGAACGCCCTGGTTGAGGTTTGAGTTTTGCCACTTATTGCCATATAACCTTCAATTCAGTTCAGTCACTCAGTCATGTCTGACTCTTTGTGACCTCATGAACTGCAGCACACCATGCCTCCCTATCCATCACCAGCTCCCAGAGTCCACCCAAACCCATGTCCATTGAATCAGTGATGCCATCCAACCATCTCATCCTCTGTCTTCCCCTTCTCCTCCTGCCCTCAATCTTTCCCAGCATCAGGGTCTTTTCAAATGAGTCAGCTCTTTGCGTCAGGTGGCTAAAGTATTGGAATTTCAGCTTCAACATCAGTCCTTCCAATGAATACCTAGGACTGATCTCTTTTAGGATGGACTGGCTGGATCTCCTTGCAGTCCAGGGACTTCCCAAGAGTCTTCTCCAACACCACAGTTCAAAAGCATCAATTCTTCGGTGCTCAGCTTTCATCACAGTCCAACTCTCACATCCATACATGATCACTGGAAACCTTAGCCTTGACTAGATGGATCTTTGTTGGCAAAGTAATGTTAACTTTAAGTAATCATTAACTTTGATGTGTCTTGATTTTCTTACCTGGAAAATAGGAAAAGTAGACCTGCTTCATAAGAGTTTTGAAATCAGTTAATATTTATAAAGGGTTTAGAAGAGTACTTGTAACTTGCACTAGACAGTGTTCACTGAAAATACCAAGAGGTTCACTTGAGACTAGCAGTGTAACTCCTCCCGGATTGTTTTCCAGTGCCCATTCATGTTTCATTTTTTTGTCCCACTTTTGATAAACAGTTTTAGTATTAAACATCTAACATAATAAGGAAGAATAGACCAAAAAGGAGAATATTTTTTAACAATTTTACTTTCTCAACTGATTTTTTTTCTAACATTTTTATCTTTGTTGACAAGTAGTAAATGTGTTGGGAGTTCCATCAAAGAAAGTATATTAGGCCTAATTATGATTCTATCAAGCACATACAAATTGAGTAAAGCTGATTGTGCCCCATTAGAATTTTAAGTACATTTGGAGATGCTTAAGAGGACACAGATGGACACTTGAAATCTCTTTCCCTGGCAATCATGACACTATTAGAGGTAGCATACTTGAGCCTTACCCCAGGGCTGATGTCATAGGTGTTAAATCAATGTCGTTGCACAGGGCTCATTGCTTAGAAGAGCCCCGGGCTTGGTTTAATGCTCTTGCTATCTTGAAACCCTTAATACTTGAACCAGGAACCCTATATTTTCATTTTTCACTGGATCTTGTAAGTTGAGTAGCCAGTCTTGCCCTGTGCCTCACTGTGATTTGAATATTTCTTTACAGAATTATAAATGACACAGGCAGTGTATTTTTTTTCTATACTAGCAACAAGGAATATGTGTTTCAAAAAAATAATAGCCAGGTACAAATCTTAACATACAAAATTAGTCTGAAATTTTCATTGTCCTACTACGAACATTACTAGAATGGCGTAGCACGATATTTTTCAAATCCAATGAGGCTAAAGCTGGACATGCTGCGCTCCTTCTCCAGCATGTCTCAAGTGTTAACTGTACTATCTTCTTCCCAGTCATATGTACAAATCCTGTCATCTTTGACTCTCTGCATTCCACAGCCAATTGCTCACCAAGAACTATTGGTTTTCCTTCATAATAACTTTCACTTTGATCCCTTCCTTCTCATTCCCACAGCTACTACCATATTGGAAGATCTCATAACTTTTCTTCTAATTTACTGCAGTAGCTTCTTTACTAGTTTCCTGATCCAACATTGCACTGGATCCAGTTTTGCACACTCTACCCAGTTAATTTTACCAACTGCTCTAAGTTTCTTTTTCCTAAACTATAGCACTGATCAGATTTATCCTTGACTCAAAAACCTTGAAACCTTTCTATTTCCTTCAACGTTAAATCCATGTTCCTTAGTTCAGTTCAGTTCAGTTCAGTTCAGTCACTCAGTCATGTCCGACTCTTTGTGACCCCATGAATCCCAGCACGCCAGGCCTCCTTGTCCATCACCAACTCCCGGAGTTCACTCAGACTCACACCCATCGAGTCAGTGATTGTGTCACTTTTATTCCTCTGAGTTAATCACAACCCACTAGCCCAACTTCCTCTCTTGAAAACTCTGCATATAACATATATTAAAATCACACTGACTTCTTACAGGTGACCATATCTGCTATGTAAATTTATAACTTTGTTAACTGTAATTATATTTAGTCACTGAATAAATTTGGAGATAACAGAAAAGAACTGAGAGCCTAGAAAAAAGAGACTGAAGATGTGAGTTGGATCCAGAAGAAAATTGGGGTTTCCCACGTGATCCAGTGGTAAAAATCCTCCTGCCAATGCTGGAGACACAGGAGACATGGATTCAATCCCTGAGTTTGGAAGATCCGCTGGAGAAGGAAATGGCAACCCACTCCAGTACTCTTGCCTGGAAAATCCCTTGCGCAGAGGAGCCTGGTGGGCTACTGTCCATGGGGTTGCAAAGTTGGATACAACTGAGTGACTGAGCACGTATGCAGAGCAAAATGGGCTTCTGGCTTCCGTGGTGGCTCAGATGGTAAAGCATCTACCTACAATGCGGGAGACCCAGGTTTGATCCCTGGGTCAGGAAGATCCCCTAGAGAAGGAAATGGCACCCCACTCCAGTACTCTTGTCTGGAAAATCCCATGGACTGAGGAGCCTGGTAGGCTACAATCCATGGGGTCACAATGAGTTGGACACGATTGAGCGACTTCATTTCACCTCACTTCAAGTAAAATGAAAGAATGTGACCTTTATTCCAAATATTTGAGGATCCATTGATGAGTTCAAACAGAAAAGTAAGCTGATCAGATTTTATGTATTTAATCAAATCACTGGTTACTCATTACAGAACAGATTGAGGGAAACATGAGATAGCGGGGAAAGTACATATGNTGCAACCCCATGGACTGCAGCATGCCAGGCTTCTCTGTCCTTCACTATCTCCCTGAGTTTGCTCAAACTCATGTCTATTGAGTCAGTGATGCCATCCAATCATCTCATCCTCTGTCGTCCTCTTGCCCTCAATCTTTCCAAGCATCGGGATCTTTTCCAATGAGTCAGTTTTTCTCATGATGTGGCTAAATTATTGGAGCTTCAGCTTCGGTATTAGTCCTTCTGACGAATATTCAGGATTAATTTCCTTTAGGATGGACTGTTTTGATCTCCTTGCACTCCAAGGGAGTATCAAGAGTCTTCAACAGAACCACAGTTCGAAAGTATCAGTTCTTTGGCACTCAGCCCTCTTTATGGTCCAACTCTCACATCCATACTTGACTACTGGAAAAACCACAGCTTTGACTATACAGACCTTTGTCGACAAAGTACTATCTCGGCTTTTTAATACACTGTCTAGGGTTGTCATAGATATTCTTCCTAGAAGCAAGTATCTTTTAATTTTGTGGCTGCAGTCACCGTCCGCAGTGATCTTGGAGCCCAAGAAAATGAAATTTGACACTGTTTCCACATTTTCCCCATTTGTTTGCCATGACGTGATAGGACTGGATACCATGATCTTTGTTTTCTGAATGTTGAGTTTTAAGCCAGCTTTTTCACTCTCCTCGAAAACCTTCATCAAGAGGCTCTTTAATTTCTCTTCATTTTCTGCCATTAAAGTGTTATCATATACATATCTGAGGTTAATGCTATTTCTCACAACAATCTTAATTCCAGCTTGTGAGTCATCCAGCCTAGTATTTTGCATGATGCACTCTGCTCATAAGTTTATTAAGCAGGGTGATGTACTCCTTTTTTAAATTTTATAAGTTCTCTATTTTTTGGTAAGTCTAGCTAAAAATGTTGTTTCTTTACCTTTTCAAAATAAAAAATCAGCTCTTTGTTTCACTGATCTTTTCTATTTTCTTTTTTGACTGTCATTTATTCCTATTAACGTATTGATCCTTATTTCCTTTCTTCAGCTAAATTTGTTTCATTTATTTTTCTTTTTCTAGTTCCTTGTGATGTGATATAAAGTTAGATTGCTTAAAAATTTTCCTGTTTCTTGAGAGCTTGTTTAGAGATTCTAGCAGGGGAATGTAGCTATTCATATACTCTTAATCAAAGAATGGCCCTCCTCTAACAAGGGGAGGATGTCCTCTTTGGCAGAGTAACTCAGCTTAAGGAGCAGTGAGGGGAGAAAGGGGATACCCACTGCCCAGCTGGATCAGTGAAACCCTGGCAACTAACAGGGTGACAGAGGCTGCAGCTAGATAACCTTCACGTCTGAGATTTCTGCTGTTTCTTGATGTAGGTATTTATAAAAACTTCCCTTTTAGAACTGCTTTTGCTGCAGCACGTAAGTTTTGGTCTGTTATATTTCCATTTTCACAGGACTCTTTGATTTCTCTGATTTCTCCTCTGACCCATTGATTTTTCAATGGCACAAAGTTTAGTCTCCAAATATTTGTGAATTTTTCAGTTTTCTTTGTGTAATTTATTTCTAGTTTTATGCTACTGTATTTGGGAAAGATGGTTGATATAATTTCAGTACTCCTAAATTTATTAAGAGTTGTTTCATGGTCTAATATATGTTTTTTTCTGGAGACTGTTTCATCTGTGGTTGAGAAAAATATGAATTCTGTTGCTTTGGGGTGTACGTTAAGTGCACTTTTTGAGGTAAAGCCTCTATTTACTCAGTTACTTTAAAGTGAAAAGCAAAGAA
>SJYA01000036.1:840948-851158 GCA_006410615.1 Neotragus moschatus | reverse complement strand
TTTTTATATAGTCATCCCTCAGTATCCAGGATCCATGGAGGACTGGTTCTAGGACCTACCATGGACACCAAAATCTGCAGATGCTCCAGTTCCATAGTCAGTCCTTAGTATCTGTGGTTCTGCACCTGCTTATTCAGCCAACCACCATCATGTAGTTCTGTAGTATTTATTGGAAAAGAAATCTGCAAATCTGTGTGAATCCACACAGTTCAAATTGGTGATGCTCAAGGATCAATGGTATTTTCTAGTTGTTTTTTGTGGAATTGTTCATCCATTTTTCTCCTGAGATTAGTGAGTGTCATTATAATGCTTGCCTTGAACTCTTCATTGAATAGATTGCCTAGCTCCAGTTGGTTTAGTTCTTTTTCTGAGTTTTTGTCTTGTTCCTTTACTTGAAACATGGTCCTTTTTCTTTTTAATGTACCTAATTTTCTGTTTATTTCTCTATTGGCTAAGTCTGTTACATTCTAATCTTGGAGAAGTGGGCTTATGTAGGAAACATTCTATAAGACCCACTTCCCTCTGGCCAACAGAACTAGATGCTCTAAGAATGTCCACTACTTGAGCTACGTAAGGTCCTTCCATTGTTGTAGGCTAACTACTGCAGGCATGCTGGTAGCTGGAGCTGGCCACTGGCCTGGTTCACTATGCAGCCCACTGGCAAGCATGGCTCCTACTCAGTGGTNGAACTAGATGCTCTAAGAATGTCCACTACTTGAGCTACGTAAGGTCCTTCCGTTGTTGTAGGCTAACTACTGCAGGCATGCTGGTAGCTGGGCCTGGCCACTGGCCTGGCTCACTATGCAGCCCACTGGCAAGCATGGCTCCTACTCAGTGGAGCCAGCTCCTGCCATTAATAAGCTAGAGGGAGGATTCAGAAGAACAAATTGGGAATTTGGATGACAGAGTAGTAAAAATCAACCAAGTTTAACGCAAAAAATAAAAATTAAATTAGAAAATGAAGACAGTTCAGCATGCCTTTGGGACAATATTAAATGTACTAACATTTGTGTTATAGGGGTCCCAGAAGGAAAAGATAGAGAAAAAGGGCAGAAAACTTATTCCAATTAACAGTAACTTAAAACTTTCTTAACCTGGTAGATGGAAACAAACATCCAGGTCCAGGAAGCATAGAGAGTCCCAAGTGAGATAAATCCAAAGAGTTCCACTCCAATACCCATTGTATTCAAAATAGGAAGAATTAAAGTTAAAGAGAAAATTGTTAAAAGCAGCAAGGGAAAAGTAACTAGTTACATCTAAGAGAACTTCTGTAAAACAATCAGCTGACTTTTCAGTAGAAACTCTGGAAGCCAGAAGGGAGCAGCATGAAATATTCCATTTGTCAAAAGTATTACATCAATATTTGTTAAAGCTATTATTCAGATTTGAAAGAAAGATAAGAGTTTTTCAGACAAGCAGAAACAGAAAGAGTTCATCACTTACCTAGCCTTATAAGAAATGTTAAAGCGACTTCTCTAAACAGAAAAGAAAGGCTGTAACTAGAAATTGGAAAATTACTCCAGGAAAAATCTCACTGGTGAAGATAAACATATAATGAAGGGAGCAGATCACCCACTTATAAAGCTAGTAGAAATGTTAAAAGACAAAAGTAGTAAAATGACCTATATATACAGTAAGTAGTTAAGAAACACAAAATAAAAACAGGCTAAATATAAAGTTAAAAACAAAAGGGCTATTAGAATGAGTTCAGCTTAAGAGATCATTAACTTAAAATATGTATACATGTTATTACATTACATGTAGTTCATCAGGCTCCTCTGTCCATTAGATTTCCCAAGCAAGAATATTGGATATAAACCCCACAGCAATCACAATCTAAAACCTGTATTAGATACACAAAAATAGAGAGGAATTCAAACATAACAGTAAAGCTAGCCATCAAATCACAAGAAAATAGTAACAGCAAAGAACTACAAAAATATCCAGGCAACAATTAACAAAATGCCAATAAGTACACATTCACAATTTCCAAAACTTAGAGGAAACCAAGATGTCCTTCAGTAGGTGAATGGTTAAACTGCAATTCATTCAGATAGTAGAGTATTATTCAACACTGAGAAGAAATGGTTTGTCAAGCCATGAAAAGACATGAGGAAACCTTTAATGCATAATACTAAGTGAGAGATTCCAGTCTGAAATGGTTATCTACTATATAATTCCAAATGGATAACACTCTGGATATGAAAAAAACTATAGAGATAATAAAAGGACAGTATAGATATTTTTAGGGAAGTGAAGAGTTACACTACAACGGTATAAATGTGTCATTATATATATTTGTTGAAACCCCTGGGATTTACAGGACCAAGAGTGAACCCTAATATAAACTAAGCACTTTGGGTGATAATGAAATGTCAACATAGATTCATGAGTTGTGACAAATATATCTTCCTGGTGGGGGATGTTGATAAAGGAGGAAGCTATTAACGTGCAGAGGCAGGAAGTATGTGGGGAAATCACTATATTTTCTGCTGAATTTTACCATGAACTTAAAAGTCTTCTTTAAGATATATTAAAACAATACACAACAAAACAAAAATCAGATGCTTGTTTCTGGGACTCACCTCGTATTTTTGATGTGAGGTTGGTAAACAGCTGAGTGTTCACATCCAAATTTTTATTTGCTTAAGTCTATGGGCATTGCTTTAGTACTGCCACGTGGTAGGGAGTCAGCCATATCTCCTCAGGACAAAATGTTCCAGGAAAATATAAGGCTCTCCAAAAATACAAAACTTCTGTAGATATAAAGTGCAAGATGAACTTCAAGCCTTCACAGACATTTTCATAATGTAATTTTCTAGAAGAATAACTGGTGCTCCAACTAGGGATACATGGGAAGGTGACATTTTTTTCTTTCCCTCACTGATTTACATGTCATAAGCTTTAAATAACCACCTCCTTTCTGAAACATTAGTCTCCAAATAATGTGAGGGCTTCTGGGTGCCAGAGAATGAGGGAAGTAAAGATATTTTGCATGAGTTTCCAGGAATGTTCCTGTATTTCCTGAACCTAAGTATTTGCATTCAAGGTATAAAAGCCTTGATTTTATGGCTGCAGACAAAAAGCTGGTTGAGCCATCATGAGAAAAAAAGCCTTCTGGAAGATGTAGTTAAGCAAGGATGGAAAAGTAGCAATTAAGTATGCAGTATCGCCTTCCTGGCCTTGAGGGCTAGCCAATGTTCTCAGGCCTCTTTGGGAATAATTTTAACCAAAAAGCATAATTACTCTTATATATCACTTTAGAGCTTACAAAGTATGGTCACATAAATTATCCCATTATTATTCAATATATTTGGTGCTTTAGAGATTTACAGCCTCACTTGATCTTTACATCAGTGCCATGGAGCAAGGGGCCAGGGATCTTCTCTATTTGACAGGAAGGAAACTGAGTCTCAAATATTAGTGATGTATTTAAGGTTTGCTTTTCTGTTGGCAAGAGAAGCAGAATCAAAAAGTAGTTCTAGATTTCTGTGCTTGTAATCATTTACGTGGAAAGCATTTTTTAAAAAGAAGCAGAGAGAGGGTGGCTGACCTCAAATCTATGACCATATAAAAACTGCTCTGAAAAATATTTCCTTCTGGCAGTCAAGCAGGAGCTGAGCTCCAGCAGGAAGTGTAGGAGGAGAACAAACAGACTCCTCTCTTTCCCTCTGTGCATATGCTTCCTGTGCTCCCAAATGCCACCTGGAATGATTTCTGGTCTTGAGGAGAATTCTGAAAAGTCTTAAGTACAGATTTTGTAGGAGAAAACCCAAATGCCTGCAGCAAAAATATTGTACTACTCCAATTGCTCAGATTAAATCAATATGTCTCTTAGCTTTCAAGGGAGAGAGAGAAACATCCACTTGGAAAAACTGAAACTGCTTGGAAAAGTACAGGAAAAGCCAAAAATAAATGAACAGTAGCTATTATTGAATCCAGAAGTTATAACTTTGGGGAGAGCAGGACATCAGGAGTGGAGCACAGTTGGAAATTGCTATAGGAAATCAAATTGCTGTCCCCTCAGTTGGCACTGCATTTTTGCCCTGGCTATATTTTACCTCGCTTGAGGGCTTCAGTGACCTCATGCCCCTCGTGTGACCTTCCAGCCAACAAACAGTAGTGAAATACTATCTGTTTCTATTGAAAAGGAACCAATAATAGCAAGGCTGCAAGGCTGAGCGTGGCCACCACCAGAAAGAAGTTTAGCTCCATTTTTGTGCACATGAAGGGGATGAGGGAATGTGCCATCCCACCTGTGACATGATTATCCCTCACTCCTGGGAGCACAAGCCTCCAGGTTCAGTCTCTTCTACTCTTTGAAAAGGAGAGCTTCCATCCCAGTGAGAAATGGGACTATCAAAGGCCAAGTTTCAACTTTTCATGCCCATACTTTAACTAGTCATTCCTTTTTTTCACATTAAGGAAACATCTAATTCTTTGGCACCAACACTATACAGTGTTTTGGGTCTATCTACCAACCACGAAGGGCAGGAGAGTAGGGCAGGAGAGTCTCAGAAGCAAACCGCTGCTACAGAGACCTGGATGTTTACTCTGCAGGAAAGAGAGTGACACCTTCAGGCTTCCCTGCAAGGCAATTGATTAAAATAAGGCTGCTGGCAGAATGAGGCAGGGATACAGAACTTCCTGAACCCCATCTCTGCAGTTTGTAGCTGTACACTCTGGAGATGAAGAACTTGATAGGCCTTCAGGGTTCCTAGCTGACAGAGTGATAAAGAATCTGCCAAGGTAAGAGATGCAGGAGATGCGGGTTTCATCCCTGGGTCAGGAAGATCCCCTGGAGAAGGAAATGGCAACCAGTACTCTTGCTTGTAGAATCCCAAGGACAGAGGAGCCTGGTGGGCTACAGTCCATGAGGTAGCAAAGAGTTGGAAATGACTGAGCACACAAGCAAAATAGTGATTCCTGAGGGCATCATACAAAAATTTTAGTGAAGTTTTTCCTAAATATCTGAAAAAATTAATTACATGATCTGTAATTTTTAAGGAAGAAAAATATAAATAATGTATTTAAAACTCACCCAAGTTTTCAGCCAAGTCAATTCAATTGGCGCACATTTAATATTGAATTCATTCTTGACTAACAGAAACAGAGTGGAATTTTTCTCTTGCCCTACGTGTCATTATTGTAGGGAAGGAGACAGCTGAGCATGGACAAACATAGCAGAAGACTATAATATGTGCTGTGATTTCAACAATCTCGTGACAGTATAGGAAAGAAGATGAACTTTGTATGGTGACATCTGTGAGTCATTGGTAAGAAGGTTCAATTTAGTCTCAATGCTGAATCTATTAGGTCATTTCAGAACTTGACCAAGATTGAAGGAACTGAAAGAATAAACCAGGCCCATGTGAGGAATTGCAGATAACTGCACATGAGGGTGGAGGGAGACTGAGAAGGTTGAAATATAGGTTGTGGTCATATAATGGGGAGCTTTATATGTAGGCTAAGTAATTGGTCATTTATTCCAAGTACTAGGAAGTGACTGTTTTACAGCAGCGGGATGGCAATAACTCTAGCAATCATGTATAATATTGATCAGAGAGGGTGACCATTGGAGTACAAAGCCAGGAAGTTGAGAGGGTCAGCACTGTGTTAGCAGGGCAAAAAGACAGGTCTATGAGAGAGATACTTTGGATATGATTTGATTCAGATTTTTATAAGTACTTGCAATCCTTCACAGACCACACAGATAGGTATATCTATTTTAAAACTTTTACAGCGATTTGATACACAAAACAAATTGTGTTAAGAATGAAACTTTATCCAAAGAAAGAGAAAAACTATAGTAACTTTTCACTAAAATAAAAAAAAATTTTTTTGACCGCCCCAAACTGTGTGTGGTTAGGAAGAACAGGATGTGTATAGAGTGGAAAAAGTCTTGAATTAATTACACATTATGATGCTTTGGGCAAGTTTCTCAATCTCTGAGTTTCAGGATTCACAAATATGAGTCTTGGGCAAAGTAATTTCAAGTGTTACAATTCAATATATCCTTTGTATATATGAAATTGTGTTTTAATTAAAAAGAATATTCTAAATTATTTTCCTAAAAGTACCGAATTATAACACATTTGGTAAGACAATTGCCCCTAATGATGACAGTTTGACGACATGTGTGTCTAACATTTAAGTCGCTCCTTTGTCTATAACTCAAACATGCAAGTTTACACACGTCTAAGGGGACTGTGAAACGGATCTAGGAGTTTTTATATTTCAACTTTTACTGCTCAGTTTTATGGTAAGATATATTTTATGAAAGGCATTGCCCTTTGGATCAATACTATGTTTACAACATTAATCTAATAAATAATGAAAATAACCATTAAACAAGGCAGCCATATTAAGTAATTTATAAATAACCATTTTAAAGCTGTAGCTGAGTAATTGATTATGACATAAACCACTTTTGGCCTTTAAAAAAATACTCTGTCCCCTGAAAAAGACAGCAGTTCTCATAAAACATGAAATATGTGTGTTTGTCAGATATTTATTACATAAGAAGTTTGCAGAAATTTTAGCATGTAAACGATTAGATCATCAGGGCATTATTGACTTTCTCTGATACATGACCTATTTGGGGCTAATGCAGTATCAGACCTTTTAGAAAAATCCAATTTAATAAAAATAAAATAGGTGAATAGGAAATTTCTGCATTTTTGGACATTTTCTGATTCTTACATCTAGAATAATCACAAGAACTTAAACATGTAGAAGAGATTCCAATTTGTAGTAAAAGCTCAAGCATTAAATTTACTTTTTAAATAAAATTACTATATTAAATACCATAGTCAAATTAAAAATACAGCTAGCCATCCCATCAGGTATAATGAATTGTGAAACAGAAAAATAAGTCAATATATATATATATATTTAAAATTTTTTACAAATTATGTTATTTTTCCCAACCCTCTGGTTTCTCTAAGGATGTTATTTATCCCTACACTGGTTTCAAAATTAAAATAACCTATTCTATATAATTCGATATATAGCTGCTGAAACAGTCTCCAGGATACAAATAGGTGCAGCTATTTTATTGTATGCACATACTAAATATCTGGAAGCACCTGAGTGACTGACTTAATATTTCTTTTTTCATCCAGGTGCCTGAGATGTAGTAATCCCAGTTTAAAATTGACTGCATTTAAAATTCATTAATATCTGCCTTACTGATTGAGTACAATCATTCTGTTTCTAGAGATAGATGACGGTAGTAATATAACTCAATTCCAGGTATTTAATTCTTTTCTGATACACTTTCTGACCTGTGACTTTTCCCTCTTTGATTTGGCCCTTAGAGCCACCATTGCCATGGGCCCAGAGATGGAGTGTCCATTTAGGCAAGAAAACAAAGGTGGCAAATTCTCCTCTTTAATCTCAAGTTATCTGGGTCAGCAAGGACCAGTGTATCTTTCTCCCTCCCTGTGTAATATAAAATAGCTTCTGTTTGGGGAAGGAGAGAAGAATATTCCATACAGAGTTAGAAGAAAACTTCCTACCTCCCCTCCCCAGTAGCCACATCCACCACAGATGAAGTCTAAAGGAAAGGATGATATTACACAGTATCTTACGAAATTTAAGCATCAGAAGCATAAGAGAATCTGTGTCCCATTTCCTAGACGGAGACTAAAGAGATGTCAAGCTGTGAAGTCCCACATGTTGCCATGGTGTTTTAGCTCCAGAATAATGTTACTAAGATCTGAATGTTTGCATGAGTGCATGCTTTCTAAGTCACCTTAGTCATGTCTGACTCTTTGTGATCCGATGCATCACAGCTAGCAAGACTCCTCTATCCATGGAATTCTCCATGCAAGAATACTTGAGTGGATTGCCATGCCCTCCTCCAGGGGTTCTTCCCAATCCAGGGATTGAACCCCAGTATCCTAAATCTCCTGCACTGGTAGGTGGGTTCTTTACCACTAGTGCCACCTAGGAAGCCCCTAAATGTCTGAGTCCCCTCCAAATTTACATGCTAAAAGTCTAACCCTCAAGGTAATGGTATTCAGGAGGTGGGATCTTTGGGAGATGATCAGGTCAAGCTCCCTTGTTCCTTCCATCATGTGAGAGGACAACAGTCAACAGTCTGAGATGGGAAGAGGGTTCTCATCAAAACGCTTCAGAACATGTAGTCACCTTAGTCTTGGACTTCCAGCCTCTAGAACTTTGAGAAAGAAGTTTCTGTTTAGCAGTCATCCAGTTTATGGTATTTTGTTACAGTAGCCTGAACAAACTAAGACAGCCGTTGTGGCACGTCTAGGCACAAGACAACCTCCCTGCATTTCCCCAGATTCAGAATGACACAGGAAGGGACTCTAAAGTGACAGTCCGTACCAGGAGCTGCTTCACTCTCAGCCAGTTGTCAACAGGGATTGGAACATAACCATGTATTAAGTTGGACATGTCACTGCCAAAGCAAGGGCCAGCTTTAAATTCATTGAATAGAGCTATTTCATGATTTAGAGGCAGACAGCCCCCTCCTACTTATGACTAAGTACTATCAGCATAAATCTTATTTGCCTACTGAAACCTCAACAAAGTAACATCAACCCCAGGGTTTAAAAAATTTGTTTTAGAGCCAAGATAATTTAGAGATCTCTGAAATTTTCAAAATTTCCTAGTCATAGTTGGATAAAGCATTAAACAATGCTTGAGGGCTTGAGTTAGATATTACATTCCATTGTAGAATAAATGAAAATATTTATAAATTTTCATATCTTCTGTTCTTATTATGAATTTCATATTTGCCATAAAAAATGAAATAACAGTGAACATATTCAGTATCACATAATAGTTTTATTTTTGCATCGTTAGTAGCACAAGTCCATCTGTGGTTGAAAAAAACAAGGTGCTTTTTGTTTTGGGTACAAAGATTGGTTATTTTATATATTTGTCAATTTGCTTCATTGGTAAACTGTGTGAATATTTGGAGAGGAACTTGTTCAAATTATGGGTCCAGAATTTATTGTTCTGTGTAAGGTATGATCTAGAACAAATACCTAATTTCTCTGAAACTACAGAAAAAGGGAATATCAATATTCACCTTACATGGTTGATGTCAAGTTAAATAACATATATATATATATATGCATATATACACAAGTGCTTAAAAATTCCTTTTTTTTTCATCCTTATAACCTGAATAATAAGACAAAGCACCTAGTACAGTGCTTTGCAAATGGTTGGTAGCTGACAAATATTGTTGAATAATACGGAGCAAGGCAAATCTTCCTAGTATAGCGTAACTAGAGATTCTTCTTCCATCTGGTCTTCCCACTTCTTTCTCTTTACTTCATTTGATAATCAACTCTTATCTTTTTGCTTATCTGATAATGTCATAGTAGACTTTCCCCTTTAAGGCTTCACTAAATATGCTGACCTATTCTTACTCCACCTAAGACTTCCTGAAACAAAATTAAATGTTAAAGTGGGGCATCAGTCCGCCTAACCTATGTTATGCAATCCCCTTTGATAATCCCTTAATCTACTCCTCTTCTACTTTCAAATAGTCTATTCCAGAATGGTTCATTTATTGTGCATGTGGAAATAATACAAAGTGGTACAAAGAAACATACAGTATCTTATGTCAAGCATTTTAGATAAATGACAAGATTTCTCCTCTCATCTAAGACTGACAAAAAGCCAAAGGTACATCATGTTTAACTTTGAATAACAAATATGATTACTTCATTGCTAATGAGGCTAATAAGTTTATTTATATAAATAATGTTCCAGAGCTCTAGTAAGAAAACAGTTATGACCTAATGAGGGTGTGGTGCTGTTTTCTGTCTCAAAATTATTCTAAAGCTAAAGTTCACTGCAAAACCAAAAGTAAGACTCAACAAATAATTAACAAACACATTATTCATTGATTTATGACAACAAATACGCTTGCTCATGAAATCTACTGGAAACTTATAGTCTCAGAGCATAATACAGTGGGACCTCCTTGAACTGTGAGCTAAATCCTTGCAAGTTTCCTTCAGCTCTTTGTCCCTGTCAGGAATTTCAACATGTAACATCCAACAACTTATTTAAAAACAGAGCAAATACTTTTTCATGTACTTATTCGTTCTTTATACAAGTTGAGAACAAGTCACAGCACCTCTCCAGAACACAAAATACTTTTAAAAAGAACTGGCTCCATGAGTATAGCTTCTGTCTTCTGAAAATAGATATATTTGTAAGGTGC
>SJYA01000036.1:818480-839413 GCA_006410615.1 Neotragus moschatus | reverse complement strand
TTATGTTATTTTTCCCAACCCTCTGGTTTCTCTAAGGATGTTATTTATCCCTACACTGGTTTCAAAATTAAAATAACCTATTCTATATAATTCGATATATAGCTGCTGAAACAGTCTCCAGGATACAAATAGGTGCAGCTATTTTATTGTATGCACATACTAAATATCTGGAAGCACCTGAGTGACTGACTTAATATTTCTTTTTTCATCCAGGTGCCTGAGATGTAGTAATCCCAGTTTAAAATTGACTGCATTTAAAATTCATTAATATCTGCCTTACTGATTGAGTACAATCATTCTGTTTCTAGAGATAGATGACAGTAGTAATATAACTCAATTCCAGGTATTTAATTCTTTTCTGATACACTTTCTGACCTGTGACTTTTCCCTCTTTGATTTGGCCCTTAGAGCCACCATTGCCATGGGCCCAGAGATGGAGTGTCCATTTAGGCAAGAAAACAAAGGTGGCAAATTCTCCTCTTTAATCTCAAGTTATCTGGGTCAGCAAGGACCAGTGTATCTTTCTCCCTCCCTGTGTAATATAAAATAGCTTCTGTTTGGGGAAGGAGAGAAGTATATTCCATACAGAGTTAGAAGAAAACTTCCTACCTCCCCTCCCCAGTAGCCACATCCACCACAGATGAAGTCTAAAGGAAAGGATGATATTACACAGTATCTTACGAAATTTAGGCATCAGAAGCATAAGAGAATCTGTGTCCCATTTCCTAGACGGAGACTAAAGAGATGTCAAGCTGTGAAGTCCCACATGTTGCCATGGTGTTTTAGCTCCAGAATAATGTTACTAAGATCTGAATGTTTGCATGAGTGCATGCTTTCTAAGTCACCTTAGTCATGTCTGACTCTTTGTGATCCGATGCATCACAGCTAGCAAGACTCCTCTATCCATGGAATTCTCCATGCAAGAATACTTGAGTGGATTGCCATGCCCTCCTCCAGGGGTTCTTCCCAATCCAGGGATTGAACCCCAGTATCCTAAATCTCCTGCACTGGTAGGTGGGTTCTTTACCACTAGTGCCACCTAGGAAGCCCCTAAATGTCTGAGTCCCCTCCAAATTTACATGCTAAAAGTCTAACCCTCAAGGTAATGGTATTCAGGAGGTGGGATCTTTGGGAGATGATCAGGTCAAGCTCCCTTGTTCCTTCCATCATGTGAGAGGACAACAGTCAACAGTCTGAGATGGGAAGAGGGTTCTCATCAAAACGCTTCAGAACATGTAGTCACCTTAGTCTTGGACTTCCAGCCTCTAGAACTTTGAGAAAGAAGTTTCTGTTTAGCAGTCATCCAGTTTATGGTATTTTGTTACAGTAGCCTGAACAAACTAAGACAGCCGTTGTGGCAGGTCTAGGCACAAGACAACCTCCCTGCATTTCCCCAGATTCAGAATGACACAGGAAGGGACTCTAAAGTGACAGTCCGTACCAGGAGCTGCTTCACTCTCAGCCAGTTGTCAACAGGGATTGGAACATAACCATGTATTAAGTTGGACATGTCACTGCCAAAGCAAGGGCCAGCTTTAAATTCATTGAATAGAGCTATTTCATGATTTAGAGGCAGACAGCCCCCTCCTACTTATGACTAAGTACTATCAGCATAAATCTTATTTGCCTACTGAAACCTCAACAAAGTAACATCAACCCCAGGGTTTAAAAAATTTGTTTTAGAGCCAAGATAATTTAGAGATCTCTGAAATTTTCAAAATTTTTCTAGTCATAGTTGGATAAAGCATTAAACAATGCTTGAGGGCTTGAGTTAGATATTACATTCCATTGTAGAATAAATGAAAATATTTATAAATTTTCATATCTTCTGTTCTTATTATGAATTTCATATTTGCCATAAAAAATGAAATAACAGTGAACATATTCAGTATCACATAATAGTTTTATTTTTGCATCGTTAGTAGCACAAGTCCATCTGTGGTTGAAAAAAACAAGGTGCTTTTTGTTTTGGGTACAAAGATTGGTTATTTTATATATTTGTCAATGTGCTTCATTGGTAAACTGTGTGAATATTTGGAGAGGAACTTGTTCAAATTATGGGTCCAGAATTTATTGTTCTGTGTAAGGTATGATCTAGAGCAAATACCTAATTTCTCTGAAACTACAGAAAAAGGGAATATCAATATTCACCTTACATGGTTGATGTCAAGTTAAATAACATATATATATATATATGCATATATACACAAGTGCTTAAAAATTCCTTTTTTTTTCATCCTTATAACCTGAATAATAAGACAAAGCACCTAGTACAGTGCTTTGCAAATGGTTGGTAGCTGACAAATATTGTTGAATAATACGGAGCAAGGCAAATCTTCCTAGTATAGCGTAACTAGAGATTCTTCTTCCATCTGGTCTTCCCACTTCTTTCTCTTTACTTCATTTGATAATCAACTCTTATCTTTTTGCTTATCTGATAATGTCATAGTAGACTTTCCCCTTTAAGGCTTCACTAAATATGCTGACCTATTCTTACTCCACCTAAGACTTCCTGAAACAAAATTAAATGTTAAAGTGGGGCATCAGTCCGCCTAACCTATGTTATGCAATCCCCTTTGATAATCCCTTAATCTACTCCTCTTCTACTTTCAAATAGTCTATTCCAGAATGGTTCATTTATTGTGCATGTGGAAATAATACAAAGTGGTACAAAGAAACATACAGTATCTTATGTCAAGCATTTTAGATAAATGACAAGATTTCTCCTCTCATCTAAGACTGACAAAAAGCCAAAGGTACATCATGTTTAACTTTGAATAACAAATATGATTACTTCATTGCTAATGAGGCTAATAAGTTTATTTATATAAATAATGTTCCAGAGCTCTAGTAAGAAAACAGTTATGACCTAATGAGGGTGTGGTGCTGTTTTCTGTCTCAAAATTATTCTAAAGCTAAAGTTCACTGCAAAACCAAAAGTAAGACTCAACAAATAATTAACAAACACATTATTCATTGATTTATGACAACAAATACGCTTGCTCATGAAATCTACTGGAAACTTATAGTCTCAGAGCATAATACAGTGGGACCTCCTTGAACTGTGAGCTAAATCCTTGCAAGTTTCCTTCAGCTCTTTGTCCCTGTCAGGAATTTCAACATGTAACATCCAACAACTTATTTAAAAACAGAGCAAATACTTTTTCATGTACTTATTCGTTCTTTATACAAGTTGAGAACAAGTCACAGCACCTCTCCAGAACACAAAATACTTTTAAAAAGAACTGGCTCCATGAGTATAGCTTCTGTCTTCTGAAAATAGATATATTTGTAAGGTGCGTAGTTATAATGCAAATATGAGCGGCAAAGACAAAATAGAAATGATAATAAATGTTATAATTTATATTTCCAGTCAACTTTTGATTATGCAACTTAAAATGTATCTTTTTCAGCAATTAATACAAACAAATCTTTGGACAGTCTATGAATATCATGGAAGTTTTGTTTTTAAATCCTCATCGTATTTCAAATATGAAAACTCCCTCCTCCCTTTGAGATCTTTGAAATATATTTTCCTCTAGTAAACCACAGGAACCCTTTGTTCATTTCCATCTTCAAAAAAGGACCTCAAGAGACTCTTTTAGAGGAAATTGGGTACACAATCATAAAAACAATTCTGTCAGAACACAAATGTTTAAAAAATAATAATTGTCTATATAGGTCTCTCTGAAAGAACTTCCCATTTGGCCTATTTGAAGGCTATTAGGGATGATTGCCTTTGCTATCTGCTATCTGTAGATCTGGACTTTAACCCATTTTGCAATCCAATCAAAATTCTGTGTAGTGTTATGTGTTTACTGTTCAGTATGGGGGAAGGGAGTGTCACTTGTAAGGGAGAGATGCCCTGGTGAGTATGTGCTGTGTCCTTTTTATGATTTACTCTCATAGGAGTTCTGTCGGAATAATTTAGGGAGTTGTCAATTCCACCCCTACTTAGCTGCTTGGGGTCTTTCAAAGCTTTACAAGGACCTCAAATATTTTGCTGTTTTACCAAGAAAATTAAACTCAAATGGCTGGTCCTGTTTTAATTCATTGGCAGTTCTTAGGATAAAGTAGGCTCTAACAGCATCACTAATTTTGGATAGTAAGATCTCTATGTTCTTTTCAAATGACAACTGATTAAAATCAGTCTCACATTCCCCTTGCTGACCACATCTATCTCCCACTCTGGTGAAAATTAACATCCATTCTGTGCTCAGTATTTAAAGGACACACTAACTTTTGGGCCTACTGAGCAAGTAAAATCCTGCTCACCACCCACACCCTTGAAGCCACAGAGTAGGCTTAACCTTTTATCTAGGATAAAAGGATCTTTCAAAAATTCAGTAATGAATTTCTTAGAATGATTTTCTTTTTAGAAGAGAAAATCAGACTTAAAAAAATGGAGAAACTATCTTGGTAGAGGGAGAGGATGGCAAACAAAGTTTAAAGACTTGTGAAGTAGCATATGGCTATGTTTCTAAACTTGGCAGGACAGTTTACGGGTATAAGGGAAATGACAGAACTCATCAGGTCTGACAGAGAGGAATCATTTCATTTTTCTTTGAATTATTGTGTGTGTGTGTGTGTGTGTGTGTGTGTGTATATTTAATTTTGTGAACATGAGGAATTTAGTTCCCTTAATAACAGGAAAAAGTGACACACTTCAATTTGGACCAATCATCAATATTTTGTGTTATCATACCCTCATTGCCTACCATCATGCTTTATGAAAGATGGTGCCTTCTTAAATGTTTGTTGAACATTTAAACATAAAGAACTACAAATGTCCAAGTTTTAAAGACTTTAAATGGTAAATATCATTTTATAAATTATTATTTAACATATTTTCTCAAATCCATGACAGTATTTGAGATACTGTACATGTTTTCCTTGCTGACAATNATCATGCTTTATGAAAGATGGTGCCTTCTTAAATGTTTGTTGAACATTTAAACATAAAGAACTACAAATGTCCAAGTTTTAAAGACTTTAAATGGTAAATATCATTTTATAAATTATTATTTAACATATTTTCTCAAATCCATGACAGTATTTGAGATACTGTACATGTTTTCCTTGCTGACAATTTCCAAATTTAATCTCCAATAAACTAGAATGAGTCTAGTTTCTGTAGATGTTTCTTATTGATACATAAATATTTAACTAAATTTTTTATTCTGGTGTGCTCAACTGTGATGGGGAGTAATTCAAGCAAGATGTAAGGAACATATTAATGCTAGAAGCTAGAAGCTGAGTGTAAGAATACAAGAGCATAGGACCACTTCCTATCTTTATATGCATACATTTGGACCCTTCACCAATCTCCCTGGCCTTATCTACTGCCCACATCCAAGCAAATTCCAACTTGAAGATGTTGCCTTTGAATATGTTTAGAGTATCTAAGGAAAATATTATCAAATCCTGGGGTTTGCATTACTATGATTCACTGATAGTGTCTAGTGTGGGTAATTTGGCTCTCTGTGGGAACCATTTCTAGCTTTCAGGTAAATTGATCACTGGTTGAGAGTCTTATTTCTCTACAACAGGGCTTGACTATAATAAACCAAAAGGCTGGAAGTCTTATCTTTGCAAATTCTTTTCTTTTCATAAAATTTCATTTTATAACATATTTGCTGAATCATGAGTTACACATCAGTGGACATAAAAGTAAACAGTAAAGGAAAACAACTTGCTATTAGTGAAGATATACTCACTGACATAAGAATAGAATTAAAGAGAGTTTGGACAGTGTACATTGGAACAAATAGGTGCCTCGAGGAATCCTGGTGAAATCTCTGACCTGTCCCAATTGTCAGACTAGGNACTTGAAAGGCCTGGGAGAATGAACACTGTCCTGCTAACCATAGTAATCTCAGAAAATAGAGAAACTGAAGGAGGGGGTCTTTGACAAAATTTCATTTTTACTCCATATATTCTTGTATCATTTTAGCTTTTTCTCTAATAAATGTATTTGTGTTTAATTCTAGAATTAAATAGTAATAAGAAGAAAGATGTCAGCTCATCTCAACTGAAGGCTTCAGAGGTTCCCAGGTGGCTCACTCACATTTCTAGCAAATTAGTCCTGGCTGTTTGCAGGAGATCTCCATTCCTCTTCCCATACAACTAGGGCTGCTTGAGTATTAGTGATATGGTGGCTGGCTTCCTCTAGAGCAAAGATTGTCAGGAGCGAGCTATGATCCTTGTGACTTTGCGTGGGAGGCCATTTACCATCACTTCTGCCGCAGTGTATTGGTTCAAAAGGAGTCCCTAAGTCTGGTTCAAGGAAAGGGCAATTAGGTTCCATTTCTTCAGGGGAGGGTATCGAAAATTTGTAGATAAGTTTCAACGAGGAAAGGTAAATTTCAGCAAATCTTGCTAATTATACCTACTGAAAAGCTTCTGCACAGCTCCCCTTATTCTTCCCTTTTCTTTGTCCTACTCCAGGCCCTCAATATACCTCCCTTCTAAATTGGCCTTCTGTTTCCTTAAGTGTCTCCACAATGCAACCAGAGCAATCTTGCTGAAATCTGACCAAGTCACTCTGTTTCTTCAAACTCATAGGCTGTTCTCCATGACAGAAAGAATAAAACACAAGCACCTTAACCTAACACTAACACTTTTTCATGATTCCTACTTAAGATTCTAGACTTAACACTCTTTTTTCTCTGCTGTAAGGTTTATATTCTATTATATTGAATTTTTAAAAATTCCTTGAATATATCATGGTACATCAGATGTTATCTTCCTCTTTATATCAGAGGTCAGAACTTTTTCTAGAGAGGCCCAGATAGCAAGCATCTTTGACTTTGCAGGGAACACAATGCGGAGACAACTAAATTCTGCTGTGACAATGTGACATGACTATGCTCAAATAAAACTATATTTCTAAAAATAGGTAGTGGACGTGATGCAGCCCCTGGGCCACAGTTTGCGGACCTTGTACTATTACTATACAGTTCTCCTCTTGGATAACATGCTCAAACTTTTTCCTCCAGATAACACTTGTGTGATTGATCCTTTAAGAGTCCTTTTAGGTATTATCTCCTCTATGAATTCTTTCAAGTGCTTCTAAATTGGAATAAGAGCCTTTGTTCTGTGATCCCATGGTGACCTATAAATAGTGTTATGGCTTTCTCCCATAAATCTGAAATTGCCAACTTCCTGAAAAACCTTCATTAAACTGGCAGATCTCTTTCATTTTCGAAATCCCCTTGCCCAACATAGTTCCTGGCTAGTATGTTGGACTAAATTGAGCCAGTTAAGGACTAATGCACAGAAGACTCTTAGAAAAATTTAATATAGAATGGGACTGTGCAACAGAGTAACTGTCCTCTTTTTAATTTTATCTGTTATCTGCTCTTTTATTTTTTGTTAACTATGGTCTGTTGATTTTCNTAGTTCCTGGCTAGTATGTTGGACTAAATTGAACCAGTTAAGGACTAATGCACAGAAGACTCTTAGAAAAATTTAATATAGAATGGGACTGTGCAACAGAGTAACTGTCCTCTTTTTAATTTTATCTGTTATGTGCTCTTTTTATTTTTTGTTAACTATGGTCTGTTGATTTTCCATTTTGTTATCTATCTATCTATCTATATAGATAAATAGATCAAGAGAGAGAGAGAGAGAGAGATACATACATACACACAAAAGCAATGGGATCTGAGGATAGATCCAGAGTTGTTGAATGTAGGAAATATTTCTTACCTGTGATTTTCTGCTATAAAGCAACATCCCTTCAGGGAACACGATCAATACCAATAAGGTTCAACATTGTCTGTTCCTTTGAATTGTATGTGGAATTGGCGGACGTGTACATAAATGCATGCACCCGAAGGGAGATTCTCATTCAGGAGGCTGCAGTGATGCAAAGGATTCTAGAGGAGCCACAGGTGATCATATCCCAGAGGCAGGGTAGAGAATCGCTGAATTATGGCTCATCTAGCAGTATAAATCTGTTACAGAAAAACTTAAACTCATATTTTAGATATGATGAGGGAATGAAAACAGCTGTGCATAGGAAGAATTGGAGTACTTAGACATGACTCTTGGGTACACAATGCTAAATGATTGTATGGCTTTAAGTAACTTGCCTGAATAAACTCACCCTGGATTGTCTCATGTTTAAAATGATGTGATTGGATGATTAACTATTCATACCTTTAATATATTAGTTCTTTTTTTATCCAAATTCTTCTGTAAATTTTTAATTGGAGCATAATTGCTTTACAATGCTTTATTGGTTTCTGCCATACATCAATGTGAATCAGCCCTAAGTGTACATATATCTATTCCATCTGGAGCCTCGCTCCCTCCACTGTCCCATCTCAGCCCTCTATGCCATTACAGAGCACTAGACTGAGCTCTCTGTGCTATACAGCAGCTTCCCATTAGCTATCTATTTTATACATGGTAGTGTATATGTGTCAATGCTACTCTCTCAATTTTTCCTGCCTTCTCTTTCCCCTGCTGTGTCTACAAGTCCATCCTCTACATCTGTGTCTCTATTCCTGTCCTGAAAATAGGTTCACCAGGATCATTTTTCTACACTCCACATATATGCATTAATAAGCAATATTTTTTTTCCTCTTTCTGACTTACTTCACTCTGTATAATAGGCTCTAGGTTCATCTGCCTCCCTTCAACTGACAGACTCCTTCCTTTCCTGTGGCTGAGTAATATTCCATTATATATATGTANCTGAAAATAGGTTCACCAGGATCATTTTTCTACACTCCACATATATGCATTAATAAGCAATATTTTTTTTCCTCTTTCTGACTTACTTCACTCTGTATAATAGGCTCTAGGTTCATCTGCCTCCCTTCAACTGACAGACTCCTTCCTTTCCTGTGGCTGAGTAATATTCCATTATATATATGTACCACAACTTCTTTATCCATTCATTTGTTGATGGATAGCTAGGTTGCCTCATGTCCTGGCTATTGTAAATAGTGCTGCAATAAACACTGGGTTACATATGTCCTTTTGAATTATATGCCCTGTAATGTATTAGTTCTTAACTGGTGTACATTTACATGTATGTTGATAAATTTTTATCAATATGTATTTTCCTGTTATCTAGTATTACATAACTAACCACCCTTAAACATCATGGCCTAAAAACTGACCACATATATTTGGCTCAGTAATGTGCACTTTGGGCAGGCTTCAGTGGGGATAGCTTTGCTCAGCTCCACCCTGTATCAGCGGGGACAGTCCAAAGACTGGACTCAGTCATCATCAGGAGGCTCTCCTACTTACTGCTCTAATGGTGAGTGTTCTCAGTTAGCTGGGACAGCTCAAACATCTGAGGCTGTGGCCAGATACTTACCAGTGGTCTTTCCATGTGACTGGTTGACTTCCTAACAACATGGCTGCTGAGTTCCAAGGTAAAGAATTCCAACAGTGCAGGCATCAGGTGGAAACTCTTTCACCACTTGTGACCTGTTGTGAGAAGACATACAGCATTATTTTCATTTGCATTCTGGGCATCAAAACAGTCAAAAAGATTTTCCCAATTTCAAGAGGAAGGAAAATAGGTTTTACTTCTTTATAGAGCAATGGGCAGTTTTCTGGATGAAAACACAGGACAAGAAATACTCTCAGAGTCATTTGTATATACAATCTATTATAATATAAAGCCATTCTACTATAGTTGGGCATAACATTACAGTAAGATTTGAGAGAGAGATGGAATGTGGAGCTTAGGGGATTTTTAACAAAACAATCAGGATGCAATCTGCTTGTATACAGAAATAAGCACAGCATAACTCTAGTAAATCCCAAAGAAAAAAAAATCTTATGTTGGATATAATAGGTAAGAATATTGTCCTTTGACTGTTTAAAGGAACATGGCCAGGGCAGTAATAGTTGTACTCCAAGAGTGATATCAGTGACATATTACAGAGAAAAGTGGAAGAGAGTTCTTGGNATCCCAAAGAAAAAAAAATCTTATGTTGGATATAATAGGTAAGAATATTGTCCTTTGACTGTTTAAAGGAACATGGCCAGGGCAGTAATAGTTGTACTCCAAGAGTGATATCAGTGACATATTACAGAGAAAAGTGGAAGAGAGTTCTTGGCAGAAACTCTTATCCTCCTGTTCCAATATCCATTTTTCTTTTTTTCCTATTAGAGAATCTCAGATTTCTAGCAGCACACATGACTGAATTGAATAAAGACTCTATTTACAAACCTCTATTGTAGCTAACTGTGGCCGTGTGATAATGTGCTGGTGAAGCGTCCTACACACATCTGGGAAGTGTTTCTAAGGGGATGGGGGACTCATCTCTCTTGTGACCTCGACATCTTCCTGATGACTGGAATGTTATAGCTGCCTCCTGAAAAGTCATGTTAGAACAAGAAGCAAAACTGTGGGTGGATCACTGATGATTTTCAAGTCATTGTTCCAACAATGGACTGTACCCTCTCTCCCAGAATTTATGTAAGGAAAATAGAAATGGATGTGTTACTAAGTCACTGTTATTTCAAATTAGGTCATATTCAACTGAACTAATGTGTAGTGTACTGATGACTGCATTTTAATTATTGCCAATTTTTTTGCATTGTCTTGCATGCCATCAATATTTGCTGATATTAAGTCCCTGAGAGATGTAAAATCTAGGCTATACAATCACCATTTCTCCTACTGTTGCATTTATAGTCTTTGACTGACCTACACACACTTCAAAACAGAATGTACTTTGTAGTTTTTGGTTAGATTTTTTGAGCTGTGCACATACAACTTTAGTCTCCTCATATGTAAATCAAGCTTCCCCAGTGGCTCAGTGGTAAAGAATCCACCTGCAATGCAGGAGACACGGATTTGATCCCTGGGTCAGGAAGATCCCCATGAAGAAGGGCCAGTAGCCTTGCCTGGGAAATTCCAAGGACAGAGGAGCTTTGTGGGCTACAGTTCACAGGGTTGCAAAGATTCAGATATGACTGAAAAGACTGGGCACACANCCACCTGCAATGCAGGAGACACGGATTTGATCCCTGGGTCAGGAAGATCCCCATGAAGAAGGGCCAGTAGCCTTGCCTGGGAAATTCCAAGGACAGAGGAGCTTTGTGGGCTACAGTTCACAGGGTTGCAAAGATTCAGATATGACTGAAAAGACTGGGCACACACGCACACATCTATAAAGCAGCAGTAGTCTACTTCAAAATATTTTGAGGAGAGTCACGTGAGAGAATGTGAAAAACACTTTGCACGATTGTCCCAAAAGAAGAAAAATTCTTGTTTGTGTGTGTGTGTGTGTGATGGTGGTCATAGCTATTGTGGTCACAGCTATTATTCAGTTGTAATTTGCTCTGATCACATGGGTGTTGCAAACAGTGAAGAACCATATGGTATCATAAAATGAGAAGTGATGGCTGTTTTCAGAAATGTTCCTATGTTCTCCTTATCATCTTCACTTCCTGTATCTCTGCTCCTACAGGCACCTGTGTCGGGGTGGTGCATGCCATGGCTCAGAGGACCGCACCCTCATGACCACACTGACTGGCTCAGAAATAGGCACATGCATGTGAACTGGGTGGTCTAATCAAAATACCGACCAGGGATTGTGTGGGGATGGGGGAAGAGGGAGAGAGCGGAGGAAAAGGCATGGTGAAAACCACGGTAATGATGTGCAAGCAGTCAGCCTCCCAAGCCATTATCTACCCCATCAGCAGCAGGAAAGACCACACCCACATGGAGAGAAAAATCAAAGGTGTGAGAATGTGAGAGAGACACTCCTGATATGTATCAGATCAGTAGTTTCAGATATCATGTATGCTGGCTTCACTCCTGACTCTCCCAATTACCTGAGTCAAAACTACTTTTCTATTTTGCTCAAACAGCTTGCATTGAGTATTTGACTGTTGAAGAAATGAGTCCTAGATATCAATACAGAATTAAATTAGATGAACAGATCTATCAGGAAATGTTAGGTGAATCTCATATTTGAAGAGCAAACTGAGTTGGAGATATTGTGATTATATCATGTGTGCATGTGTATGAAGAACGTGTGTGTGTGAGGGTCTGTCAGACAAACAGTATAAACACACCTAATAAAAACAATGCTCTCTTTTCCAGTTTTGATCTTCACATTTTACCATATTTTCTAATATTCATTGATTCGCCATGTGAGCCCTCAACATGAGAAACATGCATTTTAACTCCAGTCAATCAGTTTATCCAAAAGCCTGATGTGTGTGATAAATAGAAGTCTGCAAGGCTAGTAAGGGCTAGCTATGTACCACCCGTATTTGAGAAGGTGCACATGTTTTCCTGCAAGCGTAACGCAACAAGCATGTGGCTTGGCTTTGAAGATCAAAGTCAGTCTTATCTTTTGATTTTAATCCTTTATTTTCTCCATAAAGCATAATTTTGAAAAATTAAGAAACTAGTTTTGAAACCTTAAAATATGTTCAAAATTGTTTCATATAAATCACTCAGCCTTTTCCCTCACTGATTTCGATATTAATGAAGGAGGGCAGACAGAGCTTTTGTCAAAACAGTGTTTCAGATAAGAAGAGAGCAAATANATTCCTAAAATGGTGATGTTCATTCTTGCCATCTCCTGTTTGACCACTTCCAATTTGCCTTCATTCATGGACCTAACATTCCAGGTTCCTATGCAATATTGCTCTTTACAGCATCAGACCTTGCTTCCATCACCAGTCACATCCACAAATGGATGTTGTTTTTGCTTTGACTCCATCTCTTCATTCTTTCTGGAGTTATTTCTCCACAGATCTCCAATAGCATATTGGGCACCAACCAACCTGGGGAGTTCATCTTTCAGTGTCCTATCTTCTTGCATTTTCATACTGTTTGTGAGGTTCCCAAAGCAAGAATACTGAAGTGGTTTGCCATTCCCTTCTCCAGTGGACCACCTTTTGTCAGAACTCTCCACTGTGACCTATCNAACCTGGGGAGTTCATCTTTCAGTGTCCTATCTTCTTGCATTTTCATACTGTTTGTGAGGTTCCCAAAGCAAGAATACTGAAGTGGTTTGCCATTCCCTTCTCCAGTGGACCACCTTTTGTCAGAACTCTCCACTGTGACCTATCCATCTTGGGTGGCCCTACATGGCATGGCTCATAGTTTCATTGAATTAGACAAGGCTGTGGTTCATATGATTAGACTGATTAGTTTTCTATGATTGTGGTTTTCAGTCTGTCTGACTGCTGATGGATAAGAATAAGAGGCTATGGAAATTTCCTGATGGGAGAGACTGACTGAGGGGGAAACTGGGTCTTGTTCTGATGGGCAGGGCCATGCTCAGTAAATCTTTAATCCAGTTTTCTGTTGATGGGGAGAGCTGTGTTCCCTCTCTGCTATTTACCTGAGGCCAAACTATGGTGGAGGTAATGAAGATAATGGTGACCTCCTTCAGAAGATCCCATGCATGTACCTCTACACTCAGTGACCCCAACCCTGCAGCAGGTCACCACCAACCCATGCCTCTGCTAAAGACTCCTGGATCCTCACAGGCAAGTCTGGGTCAGTCTCTTGTGAGGTCACTGCTCCTTTCTCCCGGGTCCTGGTGCACAAGGTTCTGTTTGTTTCCTCCAAGAGTCTATTTCCAGTGCTGTGTAAGTTCTGACAGCTCTATGGTGGGGTTAATGGTGACTCCCTCCAAGAGGGCTTATGCCATACCCAAGTCTGCTGCACCCAGAGCCCCTGTCCCTGTGGCAGTCCACTGCTGACCCGTACCTCCACAAGAGATGCTCAAACACAGTTCTGTCTCAGTCTCTGTGGGGGTCCCTGGGTCCCAGTGCACACAAGGTCCTAGTCCATCCTAAAAGAAATCAGTCCTGAATATTCATTGGAAGGACTGATGTTGAAGCTAAAACTCTAATACTTTGGCCACCTGATGTGAAGAGCTGACTCATTTGAAAAGACCCTGATGTTTGGAAAGATTGAAGGCCGGAGGAGAAGGGGACGACAGAGTATGAGATGGTTGGATGTCATCAATGACTCAAAGGACATGAGTCTGAGTGGACTCTGGGAGTTGGTGATGAGCAGGGAGGACTGGTGTGCTGCAGTCCGTGGGGTTGCAAAGAGTTGAACATGACTGAGTGACTGAACTGAACTGAATATTCCATTGTATATATCTATCACAACTTCTTTATCCATTCATCTGTCAAAGAATATCTAGGTTGCTTCCATGTTCTGCTGCTGCTGCTAAGTCGCTTCAGTCATGTCTGACTCTGTGCAACCCCAGAGACGGCCTTCTACCAGGCTCCCCCGTCCCTGGGATTCTCCAAGCAAAAACACTGGAGTGGGTTGCCATTTACTGCTCCAATGTAGGAAAGTGAAAAGTGAAAGGGAAGTTGCTCAGTCATGTCCAACTCTTAGCGACCTCATGGACTACAGCCCACCAGGCTCCTCCGTCCATGTGATTTTCCAGGCAAGAGTACTGGAGTTCTAGCTATTGTAAACAGTGCTTCAAAGAACAATGGGATACATGTGTCTCTTATTTTTAGTTTTGGCAACCAATATTTACGGGATTCAGGATTTGCTACTCCAAAATATGGTGTGTTGATATATGGAAAATTTTAAGCTGAAAGAGTCTGAGAAAACAGCAGAAGCAGGAGGCCACTCTGCTTGCATTCTCACCCTCCACACCTTGCCTTTCTCCCCTCAAAGAGATCATAAAACTTTCCTGTGAGAGATGCCCTCCCTATACCTAATGGAAAGGAGTGGCCTTATCTCTGAAGACCTAGGGATGGCAAGAATAATCCTAACAAGCAGGCTTGTTAAATGCTCCCTAGTTTATTACAAAAATCTCATACTCCTTAACTTATTGTATTTCTTTACCACTACTCACTCCATTAATTCTGGCATAAATGTACATAGACCTGTTCCTTTGGTCTTCATTTCCTAACAAGGTCTCCTGTGTCACATAAAACCTAACATTAAATAAATTTGTATGCTTTCCTCCTGTTACTCTGTCTTTTTCAGTTTACTTTTCAGATTCAGCCAGAGACCCTAAAAGGGCCAAGGAAATCTTTTTCCTCTCCTAAAACATATTCTTTTCTCAAATGAAATTGGAGGTAGAGAAAACCTTGTATTGAATAATTAACTGAGGTGACTTCTAGTCAGTTCAATCATTTGTAATTGGTTTTTGCTTGCTTTCTCTTTTCTTGAATAGAGAAAAAAATTCTTACTTAAAGATTTGAATTCATACAGGCAATATATTTAATCAACACAAGAGAAGAGAATTTAGGCAAATAGCTTTTCACAGCATTCCTCAGAGCCCATGACACAGGCCTTTATAGTTTAAAATTACTATTATTGCTAAACTTGCAAGGCTGTTATGTAATTCCACAATTGGCAGATAGAAAAGGAAGAAATAATGAAGCAGAAAAGGGGAAGCCTTGGGATCATCATGAAAATCTGTAGGCCTGTTTAGCTTTGGAAGCCTGTGAATTGGATGTACTCAACAAACACAACTGATCTGGCCTTGTCCCAACTGCTTGGGAACCTTCAGGAAAATTTTGCAGTTAGTTTAACAAAAAATGTATTTTTAGCTAAATGTCACTATTATTTACTCTTAAAGCTTTAATGCAGCAATGGTTCACCTGCATAAAACATTCTATATTCTTTGATTCTATATTCTTTGATTCTATACTAAGAAATCTAATGTCATCAAAGTTCTGTGCATATCATTACCTTTCCCATGTTGTAGAACTAAACCTAGGAGTAGAAAGATTCGTTGTATATCCAAGGAAAACTCTTCAATATCTTCCCATTATGCTCAAAATTAAAAAAAAAAATCAACTCATTTTCATCACTTAACGAAGCTTTGCCTGGTCTAACCTATATCTACTTCTCTGTTGAACGAATGAAAGCAAACACAGCACAAGGTCTTTTGACTATGACTTCTGTGTACTTAAAGATCTGCTTTTCAGGCTGGTATTTGATTATATGGAGTCAAATAAGCATAGCCACATATACCAGAATTTGCTGAGGGAAGGAAAAGGGAATTGATTTTTAAGAAACGTCTACCATTCTCAGTAAATATTGGGCACCCTTGTGNGAACGAATGAAAGCAAACACAGCACAAGGTCTTTTGACTATGACTTCTGTGTACTTAAAGATCTGCTTTTCAGGCTGGTATTTGATTATATGGAGTCAAATAAGCATAGCCACATATACCAGAATTTGCTGAGGGAAGGAAAAGGGAATTGATTTTTAAGAAACGTCTACCATTCTCAGTAAATATTGGGCACCCTTGTGTATACATCAACCCTGTGAGGGTAGGTATTATTATTCTTGTTTTTCACTTGGGCCAACTGGGAGACAGAAAAATGAAGCTATTTTTCAAAGTAACAAAGCTGGTAAGTAGAAGAGCATGAATTCAATCCTCACATAAGTCTGAAGAGCCAAAGACCAGAATATTAAAATGCATCACCCTAGAGATACAGTCAACATTTATGGTAAAGTGTTCATGAATCCATTGTTTTTCTTTCAACATTTATTGAGCGTCAAGTATCTGCTAGGTATTCTACAAGATGCTAGAGGTAGAACAGGTTAACAGAAACTGGAAATAGGTTTTGTTTTCTGGGAACTTATGGTACAATTGGATGTTTGACTTTCAGCAAATAATGATTCTGGCTATATGTAATATGTAACTGTGCGCGTGCTTCATTGCTCAGTCTTGTCTGACTCTGTGACCCCAAGGACTGGCCCACGGGGCTCCTCTACTCATGGGATTCTCCAGGCCAGAATGCTGGAGTAGGTTGCCATATTCTCCTCCAGGAGGTCTTCCTGACCCAGGGATTGAACCTGCATATCTAACATTTCCTGCATCGGCAGACAGACTCTTCACCAGTGTTCCACCTGGGAAGCCCAGTATGTAATTACTGAATATAAAATGTACCTTGAAGGAATGCAATAAAATTATTTTAATATAAGAGTTATTTTAAAAGGAACTTAGGAACTTCTCTGGTGATGCGATGGCTAAGACTCTGGACTTCAGTGCAGGGAATCTGAGTTTGATTCATGGTTGAGGGACTAGATCCTACATGCTGAAACTAAAAGATCCTAAATGCCACAACTAAGACTAGATACAGCCAAATAAGTAAGTATTAAAAACAAAGGGGGGAAATGGAGCTAAAAATAAGGGATCAGAAAGTCTCTCCCAAGGTGATGATAATTGGTATCTAAAGGAGAAGGAAGAGGTCAATACACGAAAAACAAATCAAATTGGTGTTATCTTTCAGGGAGAAGGAGTCATTTGATATATTTGGCCATTTTCAAGAGCCATTTGATCTATTTGGGCATTAAAAACATTAGTGGATATAGAAGTCATAGAGTAAAGGGAAGGCTATTAGAAGATACAGAAGGAGTGCAAATAAATTTGAAGTTGAATTTGCAAGTTCTTATAAGCCATGCAAAAATTTAGATATTTCCATAGAAGGAGAATCAGATAGCCCACTTTGAAACATTATAGAACAACATTATGGAGACATTAATGAAACAGATGACTAGATGACTAGATCAAGCTGAAGGCAGGGTGCCTTCAATGGACCTAGTATTTAGTAGCGGCGTGTTGGTACAATATCACTGAACATACAGTGAGGGGAATGATAAGCACTTCCTCATTCATTTATTCACTTTTTTAAAATAAATTACATGTAAAAACAAATCACTCATGGATCTTCTTTTTAAAAATGTATTATATAGTGAGGACAATAATTCTTAACATCAATATCTCTTATCTAACTTACAGAGTTGTGCAAGACATGGAGATAGGTTAGAATTGCTAAATCTTAGGAAGTTGTGGTGGTGATGGGCTGGCAGCTGGAAGAAGGAAAGGTCTCTGGGGGGAAGTGCTAATTGAATTAGGTCTTAATGGGTGGGCAGTGCTAAGGCATTGAGACAGAGAACAGCTTTTTAGTCTGGCATATAGAGGCTGTAATGGGACAAGAAGACTATTAAAGGAGGACATTATACTGTTGACACTTGAACAACACAGGCATCAATCTGCTAATCCTTTATAGACAGCCCCTTGTATCTATCATTTCTCAGCACCCACAGATTCAACCAATCATAGGTCATGTAGTTCTGTAGTATTTACCATTAAAAATCATCCAAGCATTAGTGGACTTGTGTAGTTTGGACCTCCATTATTCAAGGGTCAGCTGTATATATGTAAAGATAAACTGGTGCCAAGTTAGGGAGTTTCTTGAAGACTGTCAATAAATAGGGTTTACTCCCCAAATTTAGGGATCATTACTAGTGGAAAACATAGAAAAAATATGTGTTTATATATTTGGTAGAATTGCAAAAAAAAAGAGTATGCTCCTGGAAGAATACACTTGAATCAAGTTGAATGAGATCCCCACCTGGAAATAGGAAGAAGTTTTGCTACACCAAAAAGAAGCTTACTCTTTCCCAACTGCTGGTGCAAAGGAGTGACTCACCACTTCTCTTAGGTGAGTCTTCGACAGTCTAAGAGTGCAGACAGGCAGGACAGAGTTGTCATTTTTATCTTCTATGAATGCATCTACCACCTATTAAGTTACTCACCTTGGGAGGAAGCACCTGAGATTTCCTAACATGAACCGTTAGGGTAACAAAAGCCACAAAGCTTGATAGACAAGGATTCTATAATCCAAATTTAACCTGTGTTGCACATGCTCACCATCACCTCCAGATTTCACCCCCTGCTTTATTGATAGATTTGCTGTCTGTACTTTTGGCAAACTTGTTGTTTTTACATGAGAGTTCTTGTAATAAAAGTTGAGCATTTTCATTTGCTGATCACATTCTTTCTTGTGACAATGGCCAGTGTTTTATTGTCTCCATTATGCTGGTTTCACTGTGTGGGCACTGAAAGATATGATGAATGTCACAAATGATGTTAATTTTTTTTTCCTCTCAGTGTTTTTCTGTTTGGAGCAATAAAACCTTCATTATTCAAGTGGTAGCTTGAGATATTCTGTGTATTTGCATTTTTTTCCTTTTGTTTCTTGCTTTATTTCTTTATTATCTAACATTTCTAGTCTTTCAGTTTCTCAATAGTTTTTGAAATATTTATGGTGTCTAGAACCTGTTTCTTTAAACTTGGTTCACTTCAAAGTGTTGCAATATTATCATACCAAAAATGTGGGAAAAAAACTTCCACAGTTGCCAATTTGTGCTAAATAGTCCTTCAGCATTTTATTTTACATGCCACCCACTTTCACCTTTTCTTTCCTAGTTCACTGTAGCTTTTCTGTGATACAACTTTTTGCTGATTTCTAGCACATTAAAGAATGCAGGAGAATTAAATATGTTTCCAAATAAAGTAAAGGTCTTGCTCCCTCAGGAAATACATACCCAGTGAGAATGAGAAGGATCCCTTTTGTTTGATGTCAGTCGTTTCTTCTGGGATCACTTACTGGTTCCATCTGTAATTACTTCTTTTTGCTAAATGCTTGAGTATTGAGTCAGAAACAGCCTGCTTTTGATACAACTGAAAAATGTGAATGCTTTTGCTTAACTTTTAGTTCTCCATGTGTGTGTATGTATTTCTTATAGCCTCACATTAGGTTTCATTCATCCATTGATTTAACATTTAAGGGACACCTAATGGGCAGTGAGGATATTGGCAAAACTNTGGGCTACAGCCCATGGGGTCACAAAGAGTTGGACACAACTGAACAACTAAGCACAGCACAAGCACTGTGCAAGTTCCTAGGTTGCTGAATTCCTATAGTTTTTTTTCCTGTGAGTATTTCTTTCACCATTTCATATAGAAACCAAATATGATTTTGTTGTTGGAATTAGAAAAATATAATTCCTAGAATCTGTGTAAATTGCTGACACATTTCACTAGGAAGAGAGAATAATATTACATTTTCTGTAATCCACACAATTTGATAGCCTTACCACTGTCTGGAGGTAGCTTGATGCATTGAAAGTACAAGTATCAAACTTTATAGTCAGATGTGGAATTGTAATGAAATTAAAGACCTAAATTTGAAAGTTGTGCACATTTGGATGTTAATAATGATCATAATGATTGTTGAGGTTTTCTAGAGGATGTCTGATACTCAGAAAGAGATGAGAACCTAGGACCCATCTCTATAAAACAACACTTAAGAGGTTGTGGAAGAGGAGGTATAGAAAGGTATTGTGAAAGAAAATTTGCATTTTTAATAAAGACAAGAAAATTTAAACTTAAAAATATTCTCTTTGACCTCATTTCTCCCCTCTACTGTGTATTGTGTATCTGCACTTTGCATTGACCAAACCTCTCCACTGGCAAAATAAATACCTGCTCAACTATAAAGAGCAACATACTTTTAGCACCAACAAGAAAACTCCTTTAAATATCAGATTCCTTCTTAATTTTGTAAGGGACCATTCTTATGGTCTGTGCACAGGTTGGGAAAGAATTTCCAGACATGATGGGAGACACTGATAAAACAGTAGGCTGGTCCAAGGGAGAGCTGACCCCTTCTGTTGGTTAGTAGCCAATTTTTACAGGCTCAAGATGGAAAATTCCTGCTGGAAGGACGGCATTAACTGATTGGTTAGGATGCTACAGGGTGAGTAGCAGGATGGCGATTTTATCTAATGTGGGGTCACAGAACTGGCCAATTTAGATCAGGAGGCTCATGGTAATAGTTGCTGTGGGGCTTCGTTAATTCTGGAGATTTTTGTCTTGTGATCTTTATATAGGGCTCCACATCTGAGACCTTGATATAAGTAAGGTTCCACAGCCATTAGGACCCATTACCCACTACTTGCTTGTATGCTTTGATTTGGATTGCTGTCAATGATACATCATTTAATGTATGGCCCTTTGTCTCAAGAAATTATATAACTGAAATTTAACCTCTAACTAGCAGAACAGTTCTGGGAACTTTCTGAAAGGCTATTCCCAGGTTATAATCCTCAATTTGGCATGAATAAAATTTTCACTTCTTATATTAACTTA
>SJYA01000036.1:783799-812188 GCA_006410615.1 Neotragus moschatus | reverse complement strand
GTGACTGCAGCCATGAAATTAAAAGACACTTGCTCTGGAAGAAAAGTTATGACTAACTTAGACAACATATTAGAGAATAGAGACATTACTTTGCTGAAAGGCCTGAATACTCAAAGCTATGGTTTTCCAGTAGTCATATACAGATGTGAGAGTTGGACTGTGAAGAAAGCTGAGTGCTGAAGATTTGATGCTTTTGAACTGTGGTGCTGGAGAAGACTCTTGAGAATCCCTTGGGCTGCAAGGAAATCAAACCAGTCAATCCTAAAAGAAGTCAGTCCTGAATATTCTTTGAAGAAGACTGAAGCGGAAGCTGAAGTTCCAACACTTTGGCTACCTGATTGTGAAGGGCTGACTCATTGGAAAAGACCTTGATGCTGAGAAAGATTGAGGACAAGAGGAGAGGAAGGCAACCGAGGATGAGAATGTTGGATAGTATCACTGACTCAGTGAACATGAGTTTGAGGAAATTCTGAGAGATAGTGAAGGATAGGGAAACCTGGTGATCTGCATTCCATGGGGTCACAAAGGATTGGATAGCACCTAGGGCTTGAACAACAACTTCTCTATCCATAGGAGAAAGATGTCTTTACAAATGGACATTTCTTTTGCAAATGTAAATTTCTCTTTCAAAACAGTAACTTAACTTCTGTTTTCAGAGCTTCTCCTGTGTCTGCTCTTTTTCAAAATAATCCTTATGGCAAAAAGGCATAATTTATGGTAGCATATTTAGCTACCCTTCAAGAGTCCACCATTTATCACATAAGTGAATTTCATTTTCTAACACATAGTACTAAAGATTGTTTATCATTACTTATAGTAAGATGTATGTTGTATGAAAAGCAAACATCAGAGTGTTTCTAAATATTTGTCACTTTAAGTTAAATTTATAAAGAGATGAAATACTTGTAGTTAAGTGAGAGTATACTGCTAATATTTTAGAATTTCAACATCTGTTCATGTTCTGCTTTGTATCTATTTTTACCTGGTCTTTGGAAATAAATGATATGTATTTCTACTGTGCAATTATTTAGAGAATACTTCAGCAAGTGGGAATTGGCTAAGCCCATATACCCACTTTTTCTCTTTATCATTCCTTACATATATCCTTACATATTTACACATCTCTAGAAATGTATAGAGCAGGAAAACAACATTGCTCTCCATGTCACCCCTCCTCTCACTTATAAAGCATCTGAATAAGGAGATAATGCCTAAAGGAAAACTTTGGTGGGCAAAACAAACCCATGCTTTTATTATCTACATTTTGGGTTTTCCATATCTTATTCAGTAACTTCATGGTCACCTCAACTTGCCACCAAGAGTAAATACCTGTATTGTATTATAATATTTTTAGCCTCTTCATGTGCTAGATGAAACCATACTGCTTCACACCTTTTATCACTAAATACTTTTAGCCTCTCTATAAGAGAGGAGAGAAATATCTTCACAGTGTCTGTTATTCTGTTGCTATATCCTGTGCAGTGTGCTCTATCTTACCCCATTCAAACAAATGATTTACTGTCAGTTTCCTTCCTCAAAGGAGAAATCTGAAAGGGTTTAATGTACAAAACATTTTTTTTTTCTTCTCATTCCAATATTTCGGCCTCAGAATGTGCCTGGGCATAGACAGAGTACATTGTGAAAATAAGAATCACTTTCACTCCTGGCCCACAACTCTCTCCTTTCTGAGCAAAGACAAGGATCCGCGCCCCTTTGTTTGGCATTACCCCAAGAGTGGCAGCTGTCAACTTAAAAAATATGCCCAACATGAGAGTTGCCAGTCAACTTTTATTTGGAGCAAAATGAGGACTCTGACCTGTGAGACCGAGTCTCAGGTAACTCTGAGAAACTGCTCAGAAGAGGTAAGGGAAAATCAGTATATATGTGAGTTGAGGAAGGGGGTACACGTGCAATCAAGCACATAATATTTGCAGGCAGTTTCAGCTAGTCAGAAGAAGCACATGTCGCCATGAAAGATTTTAGTACTTTTCTAGTTATGAGGAGATATAAAAATTGGGTTCTTAAAATCAGCTCCTGAAAACATCTAACTATCTGAAGATCCCTTCTGTTGGTTTTTCCCAGAGCACAGAGTGCCTCATTCCTGATATCCACCCTGAACTTTTTTCCAGGGGTGTTGAAAGTCAGGACATGATATAATCCTCATAGAGGCAGATGGCTAGCACCAATCTGTAGTTGACGTAGTAAAACCCAAGAATAATAGATCTACACTGAAATTCTTTTGTCTGGGTGCTATGGAGATTTGGAACATATAATCCTTTGTGGGGTGAGGCTGTGTTATGCATTGTGGGCTGTGTAGCAGCAATCCTAACCCTCTAATCGAAAGATACTAATATCACCCTCTGTCAAGTTTTGGCACCAGGAATGCATCCTGAGTTGCCAGATGTACCTGCAAGGGAGTGGAGGAGCTGAAGTACCTTCAGTTCAGGTCCACATATGACCACGTAGAACTAGGCAGATTAGACAGCCCCAATACAATCTTCCTGTTCTCAGACTGCTGGAATAGTGAGCCTGATTCAGTGTCTCAAGAACTCTTTAAGACTAGTATATAACCTTCCAGTGGGGAAGTTTCTAAGGTAGGCCAGTTCTGAATATGTGTTCATGATATGCCTTTTATTTTATCTTGCCCAGAATACCTTTTGCTTTCTCTTAAAATTGATCAACAAAGCCTTTCAAAGTAATTTTTTCTTTAATCACTGAAGTTGAATTGCAGACAAGTATGTGCTTTTTTTTTTTTAAAGAGAATTGATATGCATTCCATATTTCATTCCAGAAACATATATAGTTTTATCTAAGAGTTTTTGGAAATATTGACTCTGTATTGGTTGCCCAAACCATCATTTTACTCGGTCTAGATTAAATTTGAGCAGTCCCTGCTCCCAAAACATGTTTGAGATTATTAATAATAAAAACCACTATGGAACATAGCTGTATAAACATAAAGATCAAAATAGATATGAATTTGTAGAAAGAAAATGGGAAATACTGCCAGGAGCTATAATTGAACATTGCCCATCTGAGTTTCCTGGCAGATAGGGAAAAATAAAAGGAAATGAAGGAAGCATTAAGAAAGAATCATAATCAGAAGTATCTTTTTTTTGTTTATTTTGGTGATTCCTGAAGGCTAATGGGAAAATGGATTTTGACCTATAAGAGTTTTAGAATCATTACAATCCTATTTTCTATTTAGAAACAGTAAATTTACCCAATAGTACCATATATACTACTATCTGAAAAAACCTAGGAATCGTGTGCTCTAAATCATTTATTGACATTATGTATAGAGTCTTTTAGTTTGTTGAAAAATGGGTTTGAAATCAATACTATTTATTTTGTTCTATTTATAATTTCATTTTATGGGTTTTATGAATAGGAAATGTTTTATGATAAGTGTTTCCCTGGCGGCTCAGTGGTAAAGAGTCCACTTGCAATGCAGGAGACATGGGTTTGATCCCTGGGTTGGGAAGATTCCCCTGGAGGAGGCCATGGCAACCCACTCCAGTATTCTTGCCTAGAGAATCCCATGGACTGAGGAGCTTGACAAGCTACAGTCCATACTATTGCAACATGACTAAGTTGGACATGACTGAGTGACTAACACTTGCACTTCATGCAGCTTTTAGTTGAATAAAAAATGGATTTCATAAACAGTAATGTTTAATATTTTGTATTTATATTTACATGTTATGGGCTGAATAGGAAATATGTACANTAGAGAATCCCATGGACTGAGGAGCTTGACAAGCTACAGTCCATACTATTGCAACATGACTAAGTTGGACATGACTGAGTGACTAACACTTGCACTTCATGCAGCTTTTAGTTGAATAAAAAATGGATTTCATAAACAGTAATGTTTAATATTTTGTATTTATATTTACATGTTATGGGCTGAATAGGAAATATGTACACAGTAAAAATGATCAAATCATGCTCATTAAAAGTTCAGGATAAGTCAACTTCCCCTTTCTGAAACACCTTCCAGGTTCCCCAGAGGCTCTCACTCTCATCAGCTACTGCTGACTTTGTCCAGAGACATTTTATGCATAAACAAACATATACATTAAAAATTCTCCATGTACATGATATCACACTGTATATAAATTTGTAACCAATGAAAATGAAAGAACTGTAGCATTGCTTTGTAAAAATTAATTTTTATTAGTAACCCAGTTTTTAAGTTATGATTCACATTTGACTATTTAGCCCACACCCATAGGACACATTAACGTTGGGTGTACAGGTAGGGACACATTAAGAGTAGGTACTACCTTATCTTGTGGAGTTTTGCTTCAATCTAAACTTCAGAGCTTTTGGTTCCCTTACTTCTTTTCCATGCATCTTTTGGAGTCTGTATGTGATGTCTAAAGCGGTGTCTGCAGACTTAAGTCAACTCCCAGAAAGCCTGAATGAGGCATTTATGTGTTTCATCTGTTGNGAGCTTTTGGTTCCCTTACTTCTTTTCCATGCATCTTTTGAAGTCTGTATGTGATGTCTAAAGCGGTGTCTGCAGACTTAAGTCAACTCCCAGAAAGCCTGAATGAGGCATTTATGTGTTTCATCTGTTGTTCACAATTATGTCAATCTCTTTCCCACACCAGCAACCTGGTAAGGAACTTGGTTCCTGCTAGATAGAGCTTTTGGGCATTACCACTCTTCTGAAGCAAAGCTAGTTTTCTAGAACTTTCAACATAGCCAAGCTACGTCCAGTGTTCTCCACAGAACAGAAAAGGCACTGATTCTCCATTTGGTTCCTCATGGTCTCTGTTTGACAATCACCTGAACTCCTTTTAGATTTAGTCAGTCACTAGTCACTAAGCTGAACCTCGATACTCTGGCCACCTGATGTGAAGAGTTGACTCATTGGAAAAGATCCTGATGCTGAGAAAGACTGAAGGCAAGAGGAGAAGGGAATGACAGAGGATGAGATGCCTGGATGGNAAGCGGTGTCTGCAGACTTAAGTCAACTCCCAGAAAGCCTGAATGAGGCATTTATGTGTTTCATCTGTTGCTCACAATTATGTCAATCTCTTTCCCACACCAGCAACCTGGTAAGGACCTTGGTTGCTGCTAGATAGAGCTTTTGGGCATTACCATTCTTCTGAAGCAAAGCTAGTTTTCTGGAACTTTCAACATAGCCAAGCTACGTCCAGTGTTCTCCACAGAATAGAAAAGGCACTGATTCTCCATTTGGTTCCTCATGGGCTCTGTTTGACAATCACCTGAACTCCTTGTAGATTTAGTCAGTCACTAGTCACTAAGCTGAACCTCGATACTCTGGCCACCTGATGTGAAGAGTTGACTCATTGGAAAAGATCCTGATGCTGAGAAAGACTGAAGGCAAGAGGAGAAGGGAATGACAGAGGATGAGATGGTTGGATGGCATCACCAACTCAATGGACATGGGTTTGGGTGGACTCTGGGAGTTGGTGATGGACAGGGAGGCCATGGGGTTGCAGTTCATGGGGTTGCAAAGAGTCGNAGATCCTGATGCTGAGAAAGACTGAAGGCAAGAGGAGAAGGGAATGACAGAGGATGAGATGGTTGGATGGCATCACCAACTCAATGGACATGGGTTTGGGTGGACTCTGGGAGTTGGTGATGGACAGGGAGGCCATGGGGTTGCAGTTCATGGGGTTGCAAAGAGTCGGACATGACTGAACAACTGAACTGAACTGAACTGAGTCACTAAACACAGCACTTGGGGTATCTTTTTGTAAATAGAAGAGTCTTATGTATGTAGAGCATCACTACTAGGCATTGGCTATGTGCTTGATTCTCTTTCTCCTTAGGAGAGGGTCTGGCGAATACAAGGAAGGATTTATAGACCCTCACACAAACAGGTTCTGCGTACAAATAAGCACTGNTTGGAGAATTTTGAGCATTACTTTACTAGCGTGTGAGATGAGTGCAATTGTGCAGTAGTTCTAGGCATTGCCTTTCTTTGGGATTGGAATAAAAACTGACCTTTTCCAGTCCTGTGGCCACTGCTGAGTTTTCCAAATTTGCTGGCATATTGAGAGCAGCACTTTCACATCATCATCTTTCAGGATTTGAAATAGTTCAAGTAGATTTCCATCACCACTAGCTTTGTTCATATGAGCTAGTTAGTTCTACTTAAATTAATTTCAGAAGAAATTATTTATTAGGTTTCCAATCAATTTGGGAATAAGACCTCTGACATCAAAAATTAAAAGATGAGTAATAATGACTACAATTTAATTTCAGGTCACTAACATTGTATTATATTTTGTAAGATACTAATACATACAAATAAAATAAAGTGTTAAAGATAGAGTAAATGAGTAGAGATAATTCTTGGTGAGTCTAAATGTTCTTTAACATTGTATAAGTAACATATTAATGGGCTTTCCTGGTGGCTCAGTGGTAAAGAATTTACTTGCCATGCAAGAGAGTTTATCTAATGCAGGAAATGCAAGTTTGATCTCTGGGTCTCAATGAACTCTGGAGAAGCAATTGGTAACCCACTCCAATATTCTTGCTTGGGAAATCCCATGGACAGAGGAGCCTGGCAGGCTATAATCCATGGGTCACAAAAGAGTTGGACATGACCTAGCAACTAAATTACCTTCACCCAATATATTAATAATATAATGTATCAATATATTCTTATGATAACATTTTCCTTAATTCTACAGAAATATTTTGTCTTGGTTGGGTTTACAAATACATGTTACTTGCCCTTAACTAAAGCAGGCCTTTTTCCACTTATTTATGTTATTAATTTGTGTATAGCCTCATTTTCCTAATTGACTATCTAGAGGTTAACATGAATAGAACTTTCTCAAATACTCAGCAGTTATAGAACTTAATGATACATTATTGGCCCACCTTATATTCTAGATAACAAGTATCTTTTTTGTGCTAAAATGAACCAGATGAATGCCTTAATTTGTGCAGTAATTTTTTTTTGTAGTAAGTCTTTGGTGGTTATTTATTTTAAATATGGCAATGTTGCTCCATAATTTTTAATACATAATTAGATACATAATTAGAATTTAAGAGGGGCAGACAGGAAGTGTGTTCTAATAGAGCAGATAATCAGTTGAATGTATCTGAGTGCTTTAACCTGTATTATACTTGTTCAATAAAATATATGCACATGATTGCATTTTTGGAAGGTGTATTATAGTGGCTCACATGGTAAAGCATCTGTCTGCAAAGTGGGAGACCTGGATTCCATCCCTGGGTCAGGAAGATGCCCTGGAGAAGGAAATGGCAACCCGCTCCAGTACCCTTGCCTGGAAAATTGCATGGATGGAGGAGCCTCGTAGGCTACAGTCCATGGGGTCTCAGAGTCAGACATGACTGAGTGACTTCACTTTCACTTTACCAATAAAAGCACCATGAAATTGAAAATCAATTCATAGAATTGTTAGAAACATTCAAACATGTTATTTTAGAATAATGACTTTTTTCCTATGTGTGTGTTTTCTCAACAATAAAGCTAACTTTTAAAAGACACATTGAAATGACTTGGGTGTTCTCTTTGTACACTGTACTTCAGGAAGTACTCCAAACAGAAAATAACCATACAGTGTTTATACAAATTTCACCTTGTTATTTCTGCAACTCATTTCAAAGTAAATTAACTTTGACAATAATCATATAGTTCCTTGACAATTTGAACAACACATTTATTATTTTTATAATTAATGTGAATTCTAAATGAATTACCAAATTCTAACAGATAGAATACAGATGGTTCATCCTTCTGTCTTGCAGTTTATTTTCCCCATAACATTTACACAACATTTCTGGTTGACTGGTCCCTTCTTTTTCTTTCCTTTCAGTTCACTTCTATCATATCCATGGAAACAACTATTCTCTTTTGGGCGGCTATCTTGTCATAATATATAAATATTTTGGGCAGGTATATAAAGAACATTCATGAATTCTTAGGCTGAGTTTTTTCATATATGCTAAGATATGTCTCTTAATTCAAGCCTTGTGTATATGTAGGTTCACATATCTCAGTGTACATTTATTTTTACATAGTACGTATATTATATATAAACATAGTACTTATATTTATACTATATGTAAACATCCATATAGGTTGAGAGTATAATGTTAGGTGTACACACTTCAGAAGTGTAACATTGCCCTTGTGAAATGATACCTTAATTAATTGGAAATTATATTTTATTATGGAGAAGGCGATGGCACCCCACTCCAGTACTCTTGCCTGGAAAGTCCCATGGACGGAGGAGCCTGGTGGGCTGCAGTCCATGGGGTCGTGAAGAGTCAGACACGTTTGAGTGATTTCACTTTCACTTTTCACTTTCATGCATTGGAGAAGAAAATGGCAACCCATTCCAGTGTTCTTGCCTAGAGAATCCTAGGGACAGGGGAGCCTGGAGGACTGCTGTCTATGGGGTGGCACAGAGTCGGACACGACTGAAGCGACTTAGCAGCAGTAGTAGCAGCATGTTTTATTATAAAGGATGCATTTTGCCCCAAAGTATTTTGTCTAATACTAATATTTTATAGTAATGCCATCCTTACTTGATTACTTATTGATTACTTATCATATTTGTACAAAATTTTTACTTTCAATTTTTTCTCTTATTATAATGCACATATGTGTATGTAGATATAAGTAAATAATGTATACTCAGATTTTTATTATATCTATTTGAAGAAACTCTGTTTAAACAGCCATGTCTAAGTTTTTTACATTAATTGTGCTACTGATATTTTTTACATNGTATTTTGTCTAATACTAATATTTTATAGTAATGCCATCCTTACTTGATTACTTATTGATTACTTATCATATTTGTACAAAATTTTTACTTTCAATTTTTTCTCTTATTATAATGCACATATGTGTATGTAGATATAAGTAAATAATGTATACTCAGATTTTTATTATATCTATTTGAAGAAACTCTGTTTAAACAGCCATGTCTAAGTTTTTTACATTAATTGTGCTACTGATATTTTTTACATTATACTTATATTTTTAAAATTAACTTTGCTTTTCCTTTAATTTCTGCTTCTCTGGTTTTTTGCCTTCTATTATTAATGCACTAATTGATAGACTATTTTGAATTCTTTTTACTTTTCTATTATATTAGAATATATATTCATTATAGTTCTATTATTTTTATTTTCCCTTATTTATAACTTGCATAAATTATTTCATTAATTGTTGTCAGAAGTTATCTCATTTTCTTACCTCTAATCTTTCATTGTTATTTTCTGTTCTACATTTTTAAATCCCCCAAACTAATATTATCTTTATTTTTTATACTTGTTATTGTTATTTATAGATGTCTTTTAAAAACTTAACGACACACTGACTTCCTTGTATATTATTGCTTTGCCAGTAACTTCTCAAACCTGGGTTTTTTCCTCCTTTCTTATTAACCTAGCTTAGTATATTAGAATTACTTTCAGCAAGGATTATTGATGATAAATTTTAAAAATTTGTCAGAATATGACTCAAACAATAGGAGTGTATTATTCATGGTTGACATTTATTTTTCTCTCAACTTGATAAGATATTATTCTATTGTTTTCCCATGTCAGTCTTGCTAAAGTGAAATCTCCTGTAAATTAAATACTTTTCCTTTGTCTACAATATGTCATTTTTTTTTTTTCTTACTGCTTTCAGTATTTCCTCTTTGAGCATTTTCAATTTCATCAAAATTTACCATGGTTGTGAATCTTAGTATGCTTTCTCTACTTGAAGAACAATAGCTTTATTTAATTTCAAAAATGCTCCGCCTTTATCACTTCACATTTTGCTGTTTCTCTGTTTTACTGATTTCTTATTCTGAAATAACTGTAGATTTATTTTTGAGACTTCTTGCTCTTTTTTTAATATCTTTTACTCATTTTCCTTTTTTTGTCATTAGCTCTATAATGCTAATTATAATATAATATAATTATATATATATATATATATTATCAGAGAAGGCAATGACACCCCACTCCAGTACTCTTGCCTGGAAAATCCCATGGATGGGGGACCCTGGTGGGCTGCAGTCCATGGGGTCACTACTAGTTGGACATGACTGAGCGACTTCTCTTTCACTTTTCATTTTCATGCATTGGAGAAGGAAATGGCAACCCACTCCAGTGTTCTTGCCTGGAGGATCCCAGGGACAGGGGAGCCTGGTGGGCTGTGGTCTATGGGGTCACACAGAGTCGGACACGACTGAAGTGACTTAGCAATAGCAATATACAATTAAATTTTTTTGAATATATTTTATCCATCATTTCAGTGTGTCTGTTTTTTTTTTTAAAAAAAGGCCTATATCAATTTAACCCATTATGTTTCTATATGTGCATGCTTAGTCACTTCGGTCATGTCCATGAGGTCTTTGTGACTCCGTGGACTGTAGCCCACCAGGCTCTTCTGTCAATGAGATTTTCCTAGCAAGAATAGTAGGGTGAGTTGCCATGCCCTCCTCCAAGGGATAACCCTCACCCAGATATCAACCCCGCATCTCCCTGCATTTCCTTCATTGCAGGCAGATTCTTTACCACTGAGCCACTGTGGAATCCCTTTTTATATGTATTTCCATATATTTCTGCTACATTTTGAAATACCAGTAATTACTTATAATGTCACTTGGTAAAATGAAGGAAAGACAAATGAAATGAGACTTTTGAAGGGAGAGGAATTAGTCCAGTGGGTAAGAATGGCTATAGGAAAGTAAGTGTGGTTGATGTACTGAGGGCAGATTATAAATGATAATGTCAGAGCCTGAAGAGCTAGGTGTGATCCAACAGATGGAGGGGATGTTAAGAACTGTCTTTACCCTAAGCGTAATGGGATGGCAATAAATAAGTAACTAAAGTAAAGCAGTCTCAATTTTTAAATGTAACTCTGGCTTCAGTGCTAATGAAAGAGTGGCCAGAGTAGATAAATATGGGAAACCAGTTAAAGACCATCAGGTAGCTGGTAATTGATCAGGGAGGGACTAAGCTATTGAAAGAAGAAATTACAATAATTATTTCTTATTGTTGGCCACATGCACAGCCAGTTGCAGCAATTATAATAGTGATTGAGTATCGACCATCATCTACACTTTTACAATGACTACATTCTGCACTACTACTGCAATTACTATGGTACTACTGCCCTCTCGTTGGACTTCCTGACTTCAAGCATGTTTTCTTAAAGACATCTATGGATACTGCAGTCAGAGCTGCTGCTGCTAAGTCGCTTCATTCTGTCTGACTCTGTGCGAACCTATAGATGGCAGCCCACCAGGCTCCACTGTCCCTGGGATTCTCCAGGGAAGAACACTGGAGTGGGTTGCCATTTCCTTCTCCAATGCATGAAAGTGAAAACCGAAAGTGAAGTCACTGAGTCATGTCCAACTCTCAGCAACCCCATGGACTGCAGCCCACTAGGCTCCTCCGTCCATGGGATTTTCCAGGCAAGAGTACTGGAGTAGGGCGCCATTGCATTCTCCGGCAGTCAGAGCAATTGACCTAAAATGTAAAATGGATCATAGCACACTTGACTGCAAAATTTCCATAGTTTCCCACTGATCTCAGAAGTTCAAACTCTTGATGTGTACAAGGTGGACAAAGAGGGTGTACAAACCCTTTGTCTATGACCTTTATTTTCTCTTCAGATTAAATTCTCCCCACTCATATCAAACTGAGATCCAGAGAGAGTAAAGAATTTCAGTCCCATAAACAAGCTGCTTCCTCTTTTGCTTCCGGAACATGAGCCGTGACCTTTATTCTGCTTCCAAACACCTCTGATGTCACACCCCTTCATCTACTCTAACCCGCATCACACATGAACACATATTTTACCTGGCTGAAGGTCGTTAACGGAGATCACAGATTTTGCGTTACTCATCAGCTCTTCTGGAAAGATTGACTAGATCCAAGATTGGTGGTCTCAGGTCATTATAGTGATCATCATTTGACTTTAATTGCCTACTTACTCTTGGAGAGGTCCTCTACCTGAGGAGCAGTATTACTTCTTGCTCTCAGTTGTATTCCCAGAGCCAAGCATGGTACTTGAAGTGTCTGAAAAATACTTGTTGACATAATAAGTAAATGGATGACTGAATGTTACACTAAATAAACAGATTTATGTATTTTATAGTATCTTCCCCACAACAGTATTCAGTTAAAACTTTGTCGATTAGGAATTATATAATCCCAACAAATGACTTATTCACAGTTCTCAGAGAAGCACCTCATAATTGGTGGCTGAAATAGTTGTGTTTCTCCCCTGCTCTATTTATTTTTTTCCCCCTGATGAAACTATAGAGAAAAAAGATATTTTAACCATGGGTCAACATTAATCCCCAAAAGTATTAAAAAAAAATGAGAGTAAGAGATTCTCTAGAACTTGGTTTATGTTCCTGTTTTTTAGTTCCATGTCTTGAGATAAATGTATTTGAGGTTTCTGCCTTATATGACTTGGGCTGTGGATCAGTTTTTAGGACATTGTTGATTCTGCCCTGGATTTACTCAGCTCCTCTTGGGAAATTTGGGTGAAATTAGGGATTATTCAGTTTGAGCATCTGATCCTCCCTGCTGCCAATTTTCAACATTCTTGTCAGCATCTTGTTTCCTAAATCTTGTGACATGATTCTGCTATGACAGATTTTATTGGTACTTGATATTGACATTGTTCTCTTGTGATTTTAGATCCCCCTTTGGAAAATCTGCAAACAAATCTAATAGCTTGTCAAGAGAACCTAAAGTCAGACTGAGCTATAATTAAGAAAAAATAAATAGATTAGCCCTAGTTATCTAAATAGTTCAATGTTCCCTATTATTCATAACCTACTGGCTCCATAAATTTTAGCTTTAGTCTTATGCTTATTCTGTTAATCTATTACATTTGTAAAACTTACAGATTTTATGACTCTTTGCTTTATAACTTTGCCTCCTTAAAAAATATCTATTTCTTATTTCCATATGAAAATATCTTTTTTTTTTTACTCATTTGTTTCTATAAGGCTATTTTGTGGTAAAGATGAAAAATGATATTTTTATTTATGTCTACATAATAGAATAATTCATTTGGAAATTCTTAGTCATAAAATGTGGTCCAAAAGTTTTTAGTTAACAAAAATATTTGAAGCTTTCTCTGTAATGGAAAACAGAGGGAGCATTTAAATAATATGAGTAAAGCTTTCTCATTAAATATGACATCATTCTGAATTAATCTCTTGATTTATTTTGATTTACACAAATTGTCCAAACATGAAATGTTTGTAGAGTTCAAGAAAGATGTGAATAAATTTTGAATAATTCTTTACGTAAAGCTGCACCTTCAAAGAGAGTACTAATTATTCACTGTTGTGGAAGTGTTTTGATACAATTCCTTTTAAACTTGAAATCACTCTTAATAGGAAAATCTGTAATTTTCTTCTTTATGAAAAAAGTTATTGTCAATGTTGTAATGTAGGTGGAAGCATAGTATCAATATAAGCAATATAAGGACTTGTCTACCATAAAGTAAATGTTCTATATTTGGTAGCTAGTTTTAACGCTTCACAGTCCTTTACAGTAGCAAGTCATTATAAAAATTTTGTGATTCCATTAAGCTCTTTTGTTACTTCGTTGAATCTGTATCTTATTTTAGAAAAAGGATATTAACATTTTAGTTGAAAGTAGAAGTTATACATCTACCATAGAAAACCTAAATTATCTATTTCAGAAAGAAAAATGAGACCCATTTATTCTCCTGCTACTCAGTGATTACTTTTAACATGGTGATATATTTCTCTTCTGTTACTTTTGCTATTTAACCTAATTAATATTTACATCTTTAAGAAAACCAACTGTTTTTGTACCTTTTCAGTAGATGAACCTTAGAGTCTGTGTTTCAATTTCTCACAAAGATTTTAATTGAGAGGTGTTTAATTTGAAAATTAATTTTGGAAAAAGAGATATCCTTATACTGTTAAATCTTCCCTTTCTGGGATATGGTGTATCTTACCAATTCTTTCTTTCCTTTTTAGGCCTATATGTTAACAATGATAATTACTTTTTTAAATAGAGGCCTTAAAACATACTTTTTTTGTAAAACAAAAAGTATTCTAGTTTTATTGCTATTGAGAATGTACCACCCCCTTACCCATACATATTTCCTAAATTTATGCATTGATTTTTTTTGTTTGTTTATATGTGTGTTAAGCATTTTTATCTGGACACTTGGTTCTTCTTCCTAATTCATCTTGTTTTTTTCTTTATTCATTTGATTAACTTAAAATTATATTACAGGAATCTGACAGTTTTATCTCAGTCTTAAAATTTTTGTTGTTGTTTAGTTGCTAAGTCATGTCCATCTTTGTAACCTCATGGATTGCAGTAGGCTAGGCTCCCACATTCTTCTCTATTTCTCCCATGTTTTTCATTATTTCTCAATGTCCATTGAGTCATTGATGCTAACTAACTGTCTTGTCCTCTGCTCTCCCTTTCTCCTTTTGCCTTCAATCTCTCCCAGCATCAGGATCTTTTCCAGTGAGTTGGTTCTTTGCATCAGGTAGCCAAAGAATAAAAAATTTAGAATTCATTTTTTTTAATTTATTGATTTAAGTGGTGTTGCTAAAAGGCAATATTAAAAAGTTGAAGAGATAGCAGACATCCTGTTTTATTTTCAAACTTCCAAATATTAAAAGTAGAAACTATGAAAAAGTTATAAGCTATTAAAATATTTTTAAATGTGTCTAATTCACTATAGGCATCTTTATGATGTTAAAATTATTTCCTTTGTAGATTAGATGATAATTTTTTATTCAGAAATGGGCCTTAAATAATTATTTAAAATGGTAACTTGTTGGAAGATGATCATATGTACATTTCACCCATACTCATTTAATCTTTAAGAATACACATATAAATTTATATATTTTAACATATACATAAAATTTTTTATATATATTATATATGTATTAATGCTGAACCTTTCTTAAATTCTTGGATAAATTAATTGATCTCAGTGTGCTATTTCTCGAATATACTATTGAGTTTGGTCCATGAATTAGTTAAAATAGTTTAAGTGAAAGTATCAACAAATTCAAATTGATTCAGACAAGAAGGGAAATGTATTAGCTCACAAAATAGGAAGTCCAGTAGGACTTGCTAAGGATTAGGTGAGTTAGAGCTCAATAATTTTAAAAATTCATGTTATTTTCATCTCCCTACTGTGCTATCTTGTACCATTTTTAATAGCTAACTTCTCTTCTGCTTCATAAGTGAAATATAATTTATTTAATCATTAGCTTTGTATAATTGATGAAAAAAATCATCAAGTTAATATAAAAATGAAACAGAAAATTTTGAGGCAAATTGAAGATTGTAACCTTAGAACAGCCTGTCAAATAGCTCTGAGAACTTTTTCACCCATTAGAGTCCAAAGCCCAGTTGCGTAAGTTTTTGAGACAGATGGCTATACATTAAATGATATATAATCAGATCTATACAAAGCAAGTAGTGATTAAAGGGTCATCAGGACCCCTTACATGATTAACAAGAAAGGTTATTTCCCAAGGAGTTATGTTGATGCTAGGAGAATTGTGCTTTTTATGACTGAGTAGCTGTTTCTGTTGATGGGAGGTTTGGTGGACTCCTAGTGCAAAGACACCATGCACCATAGAGAGAAGAGAGGAGGCCAAAAGGCAGAAAAAGTTATGTTGAAGTTTTCATTAACTTGCCTTAGAATATACATTTTCATTTCATCAGTATTATTATCAGGATTACTTAGATCTTGCAAATAATTCGTATTTATGAATGGCATTGAGAAAATACAGACTGGTCTCTGCAGTGTCTTTTTTCTTTAACTTAGACAGGAGGAAGTACAGAATCAAAAGATATAAGAAAATTAAGAGGCTGGTCTAGAAAAAGTCATCTTTTCAGCAGCTGCCTGCTCTCACATTGCCATTGCCAGCACTGAGTTCTATTAAAAAGGAAAAACAACAAAACCTGTGGTTAAAGAATATGTATGTGTGTTCAGTCACTCAGTCCTGTTAAGCTCTTTATGACCTTATGGACTATAGCCTGCCAGGCTTCCCTGTCCATAGAATATTCCAGGCAAGAATACTGAAATAGTCTGCCATTTCCTTCTCCAAGGGATCTTCCCGACATGATTCAGGCATTGAAGCCATGTCTCTTGCATCTCCTGCACTGGCAGGCTGATTCTTTACCACTGAGCCATCAGTGTGAATGCTAATCACTAGTATCACACCATGTCCCTCCTGCATGATTTGCCTCCATAGTACTTATAGTGGTTCAGAGAATACATCTATTTTCACTGATTTAGGATAATACTTTTTAATGATCTGAGATAATTAAACTAAATTTTTGGTGATTCATATTCTTGCAATTCAATTCTCCTTTAATTCTTTTATTTTAAGGACAAAAATTTAATATAAATGAATGGGTAGCTCTTCCCACCTTTTAGACAGCAAACAGGAATTTCACATGTAAAGGATCATACCGGATGAAATGCAGCAAAAGTGCTACAGACTAGAGAAAGGAGTAGGGTTCTCAGTTAGTTTGTTGGCAGAGACAAAAGAGTGGAAAAGTACATGAAGGCTGAGGATGGCAGAGAAAAACAAAGGGGAAAACCAAGAGGTTTCTAAGGATTATGATTGCTTCACGGTCTTTGACAAGTGTAAGTAAAGGATTTGATATATGTTGAAAGCATTTTTGATTGCATGGATTATGTTTTATGGTCCACAGCACCTCTATGAGACTGAACCACATCATTCTTTAGGCTTCTCACACGCATTTTGATTATGCCCAGCATGGTCATTATTAAATCCAAGATAACAAGTTCACTTTTGCCAGCATTTTAATACTCTTCACTACTCAGTTGTTCCTCATTCCTTATCTATGGTGAGGATGATCCCCTCAAACCTCCCATCAGACAGGACAATGAAACATCTGTGGAACACCAGCCACATGTAAGCTCTCATGCTGATGCTGTGATGAGGAAATGCAAGCATTTAAGAGCACTCAGCAGAGACAGACACACAGATGTAGAAAGCATGGCTATTTGTTCAGCTTGAATATATTCCCCATTTTCTCCTTCAACACCAAACCTCGATTTGTTTAGATGTCGATGACAAGCTACTCACCCCATCACATTTTTGGAGAAACGGGATCCATCCTCATTTCTAATGGTGATTCATGATGATTTGTCTTTAAGTATGATTTTAAAGAAATTGACAAGTATGTGCCATCTTCCTGATTATTGAGGTCCTAGCTGTTCAGCCTCAAGGAAACGACCACATTCCCGGAGTGAGGGAGAGGCTCCCTACCACTGGCTTTTAGTACAAAAGTGCATTTTCATGTGCTGCTGAGAGACTTGCTGTGATCCCAAGGGTAACACCAACAATATCAGTCAAATGTTCTTCCCCAAGCTATACCCCAAAAGCCAATGAGGTGAACAGCAGAGTAAAGAGCTGGAGGGAACTGAGTCCCTGATCAATCATTAAGCTACTGACTCAACAATCCATGACATCTGTCTTCCTCTTGATTTACTGTAGTTATGAGATCTAATGACTTTTAAAGCATTTTTAGTTGGACTTCCTATTAGTTACAGCTGAAATCATCTCAACTGATATAATAGTTAATAATTAAATAAGAAAGTTCTGAAAATTTACAGTATTTTCACCTGGAAGCCTTTATGCACTAATATACAGATATGTACTTTCTGTGTGTACGTGCTAAGTTACTTCACTCATATCCAACTCTTTGTGACCCAATGGACTGTAGCCTGCCAGGTTCCTCTGTCCATGAGATTCTCCAGGCAAGAATACTAGAGTGGCTAGCCATGCCCTTCTCCAGGGAATCTTCCTGACCCAGGTATCAAACCCAAGTCGCTTACATCTCCCACTTTGGCAGTTGGGTTCTTTACCATTAACAACATCTAGGAAGCCCATGTAATTTATGGCATGCATCAATTTTTAGCCCTCAAGATAATAATAGTTTGGGGGGATTTTTTTTTGAAAAAATGCTTGTATTCATAATAGTAACATACTTTTTTTCAAAGCTATGAAAATCTCCCTCTCTCCTTTTCCTCTACTTAAATTTCATAGTTTGAATGTAAAATAAAACCTAAATATTAATATGAACAGATTTGAAAGACTGTACTCTCTTCCACCTTAATGAAACTTGACTATAATGTAGACTCTTGATAAATCAAAACTCTGATACTATAAAATATATTAATAAATTTTTAAATGGATTAATTTGGAAAATTAACTTAGTGGAAAAATTTATTTTAATATATGTGTAGCTGGTTTGAATTTATAAGGTCTAAAGATTTGAGAAGACATGTTTGTAGTTTTAATTGTGCATGTAGCCCACCAGGCTCTTCTCTCCATGGGATTTTAAAGACAAGGATACTGCAGTGCTTTGCCATTTCTTCCTGCATGGAATCTTCCCCTTCCAGGGATTGAACCTGAGTCTCTCAAGTCTCCTGCATTGGCAGGTGGGTTCTTTACCACTAACATCACCTGGGAAAATCTTTACTTACTATTAATAGCATGATATTGATGATTTTAAAATTATCAGGCTTCTCAATATCCCCTATTGTTAATGTCTAGTATAAAATATGAAAAAGGAAAACTCTGATAAGGTCATATTGATTGTCACCAATAAGGAAAGAATAAGTAAATGTCTTACATTTTGCAAAACAAAATTCAAAGNCCTGGGAAAATCTTTACTTACTATTAATAGCATGATATTGATGATTTTAAAATTATCAGGCTTCTCAATATCCCCTATTGTTAATGTCTAGTATAAAATATGAAAAAGGAAAACTCTGATAAGGTCATATTGATTGTCACCAATAAGGAAAGAATAAGTAAATGTCTTACATTTTGCAAAACAAAATTCAAAGTTACAAAATACCTTGGTCTGAACATTTGTAAAATGTAAAACATTCTTTGCTCATTTGTTCCTATAATGCAATAGGTAAATATGCAGAGAGCCAAATAAAACATTCAACTACGTAAAAATGAACATTAGAACATGTAGTACTTTCCTTTTTATAACCTGGTGTTTCCACCCAGGACATATTCACCCTGATGCTCCTCTACTAGAAATTTGCATTTAGGAATGAAGTGAAATGGGCCAGAGTTAAGCCAGGACTCTATATCAGAGCAGAGGTTATGTTTAGAGTAAGTTCTTGGTAAGATTATCTGATCACAACCTTGGATTTTAGATGAGAAACCTCTAAATTGTATTCTTTGCTAGAACATGGAAAAGACAAAAATGGTGAAGAGGTTAGTTTTACACACTCCAAGGGCCATCTGGAAGGAAAATAAAATATAATAATATGCAGATTCATGTGACAAACAAACACTATATTTCTCAACTAAGGTACACTGCAGAATCAATGATGACTCCAAAGTATCTCATCTCAGTGATGAGCTGCCTTCACAGCTTCATCAGAGAGAAGTAAGTCAGTAAATAGATTTTTAAAAGGAGGAAAGAGAAAGTTATTTGTGAGTTTTTCAACATTCTCACGAAAGCCATTACTTCATGTATTTTGCACATTTGTGTGTGGGGGGGTGATTTGATCAGGTGGAAAATTAAGGGCCCATCCTTGTCCTTTGTGTTCACTATGTATGATTGGTGCCTAGAAAAGTGCATGGGTATGGGAGGTGGGAGGGAGGTTCAGGATGGGGAACACTTGTACACCTGTGGCGGATTCATGTTGATGTATGGCAAATCCAGTACAATATTGTAAAGTAAAAATAATAATAATAATAAATAATAAAAGAAAAAAAAAGTGCATGGGACAGAGTAAATACTCCATATACTTGGATGTGAGAATAAATATCATATAAAAGTCTGATGTGATGATGTCAAATTGTTTTCTGCTATAATACCTATTATGGTTGACATTCACAAAGGCATTACCTTGCTGTGGACATATGCTTATACTGTCATTCAAAACATATGCTCAGAAAAGGAAAGCACTACAATAATGTGTGATCACAGAATCATTAACAACGCAGTGTCTTGGTGAGGATAAGAGAGTCTTCCAACTATGTGTAAATATCTAGTGCTCCTTGCAACCCTATTTAATTCAATAAAAATGTATATGATGTTGTATAAAAGGAACTGTAAATTCATTCGATTTTACATAAAATCGTTTTGCATACTTGATTATTAGTAGACATGATTTTCTGCACACCTCACAATCTCAGACAGTTGCAGCTGAACTGTATATTTGCATAATATGTAGAACAGTGTGGCCTAGTTTTCCTTTCTCAAATGTGAGCTCTAGGCCCACAAATTGCATTGGAAGTAGTAGGGTTCATGACTTTATTTTAGTGCCTGACAATGACTTGGTTTAGATAGTCTTTACTTCAAGAGTTGATGGATCTCAAATTATAATCCAAATGTTTTGACCTTACCATCACTGCAAATATGTAGGAAATGTAAGAAAAATTTAGCCCTCAATTTTCTGATTCATTTACTCATCAAACTATCTTATTAAAGCCACTTCATATTCAGGAAACTTAGCAAATTATTTCCAGCTTATTTCATAGTCCCAGGAAGTTGACACTTATTAACCTGAGCTAAATCCCCATAGAGTCTCCTCTGTGTATAATTCTGAGCGCACACAGATTTTACGTTGCTACAATTAATGGGGTGGTAGATCTCCATATACTCCCTAAAACATTTATTGTGAGCAACTCAAACTGAATTTCTATCAGCTTTCACTCCCAACCCCCTACCCACTCCACATGTTTCATGGAATAATTTTCAGTCACTTGCTCTTTCTGGAGCTGTATTCCCTATTATTTATCTGAATCTTGCCTCTGAATATTATTTCTTTAAAACCAATATACTCTGTTTTTTAAATATTCTTTTATTATTGGTGGTAGTTCCTCTTTTCCTTACGAAACAGTACAGGGCTCCTCTTTCTTTTTTTTTTTTTTTTTAAAGAGAATAGGCCTTGATTTGACCAGTCCAAAAATCATAACAATTTCAATGAGATAACAAAATGGGCATCTGTACCCACAAAAGAATTTGATTTAACTAGTGCCAAGAGGAAAAAATAAAGGTCACTTGACAGCATGTTAAATCCAGATTGAAAATCATATGGTAAAAATAAATGAAAGGAAATGAAAGACATATTCTGGGTCATTGGGCTAAGGTGACCTGGAAGGGAGTGGAGGTATAAATTTGTGTACAAAAGTGTGAAAGAATAATTTTATGAACTGGAAATCTATAGGATTTTTATGTAAATTCTGTAGGAAATATGAAGAGAAGAATGAAATGAGACAACCATAGTCGACTCTCAATTTACCAGGTTATTACAGGGAAGTGAGGCTGTGGTTAACTTGAAATCAATTGTAAATAGATCAGATAAGCTCTAGGCATATACTAGCTACTTCATAGTGTTATAAACTGCCAGCAATAAAAATGATAGAACATGATTTCTTGAAATATTTTGCAAATATTGCAGTTTTTTTTTAAAAAGAGTGAAATGCTGAATAGGGGAAACTCAGTTGTATTCTGTAATCATTTTGTTTTTTAGCATATGCCAGAGAACACATATCGGGGTTTGGAATAGAGGGTTGTGTCCCTATAGTCATACAGCCTGAGACTCCTTTTGCAATGAAAATAGGATGCTGAGTTCTACTTCTCTTTAGGGATCAACTTCTCACTTTGGCTCGTATCCTCTTTTTCTTGAGGTGTAATTATATATAATAAAGGCACAGATCTTAAAAGTATAGTTTATAGTTTTAACAGGTAAATAGTCCCATTTAATCAACATGCTCATCAAAATATAGAACATTTCTATGGTTCTCTCAAATGTTCTCTCAGACTTACTTCCTATAAGTCCCCTTCTCTGCTCCTCAGTTCAAACTTAATTACTGTGCTTATTTCTGTTTGTTGACTTATTTTGCCTTCTACTGAACTTCCTATAACTAGAAGTACACAGTATGTACTTACGTGGTCTGTCTACTTATGCTCAGCATGATCTGATGAGGTTCATCCAAGTATACCAATGTTTCACTCCATTTNCTGCTCCTCAGTTCAAACTTAATTACTGTGCTTATTTCTGTTTGTTGACTTATTTTGCCTTCTACTGAACTTCCTATAACTAGAAGTACACAGTATGTACTTACGTGGTCTGTCTACTTATGCTCAGCATGATCTGATGAGGTTCATCCAAGTATACCAATGTTTCACTCCATTTTTTGCTAATAGTCTACTATATGACTATGTCATAATAGTTTATCCATTCTCCTATTCATGGGCATTGGGTTATTTCCAGTTTGCTGTTACCTGGAATATTTATGCGCATGCCTTCTTTGAGAATTCTAACCTTTTTTTTTTTAAAGTCCCCTTTGTAATAAGTCGAACAATAGCCATACAAAGACAGCAAGTACTAATCACTGAAACTTGCAGATGTTACATTATTTGGAAAAAGGGTCTTTGCACATATAACTACATGGAAAATTTTAAGGTGAGACATTCCCCCTCTTTTGTCCCAGTGGTGTTAAATATAATTACACATACCTTATAAGGGGCTTCCCTAGTGGCTCAGTGGTGAAGACTCTGCCTGCCTTGTAGGAGCCACAAGAGATGTGGGTTCAATCCCTAGGTCAAGAAGATCCCCTGGAAGAGAGTATGGCACAACCCACTTCAGTATTCTTGCCTGGAGAATCCCATGGACAGAGGAAGCTGGCAGGCTATATTCCATTGAGTTGCAACTCCTTAGAGTTGCAAACAGTTGGACACGACTGAGTCAGCTTAGCACATACCTTGTAAGAGAAAAGCGAAGGGGATTTTGAGGGATGCAGAGAAGAGGAGGAGGCAATAGATGTCCATGGAGGCAAAGACTGGAGTGATGGTGGCCACAGCAAGGAATGCCCAGAGCCATCTGCAGGTGGGAGGTAAAGAAGAGACTCTCCTCCAGAGCCCTGCGAGGGAACGTAGTCCTATTAGATTTAGGATTTCCAGCCTCCAGCACTGTAGAAGAATACACTTCTGTTATTTTAAGTCACCAATTTAGGATTAATTTGTTAACAACAGCTATAGTAATCTAATAAACCATCATGGTCTCTCCTGCCTTATAAGCTTTTGATTTGAAACTGATGATATTCTTTGAGGAAGAAAGTATGCTTTCTCATACCCGTTCTGAACTTTAACTTTTGAGTTTCATTCCTGGATAATGAAAATCATTATATTAATACTAAATATAGTTAGAAAACTTGAGTTGCCACACCACTTGTTTTTATAAGGACAAAAAAAAATCTTATTATGGTGCAAATTTTGTCTTAATGCTATACAGAGAATTAGATCATCCCAAGATCTGGAGAGAAAATGCTGGGATGAAAACGTTAGCTGCAACACACTGAGTAAAAGAAAATTTTGGCAGAGACTCTTGCTCTCAGTAAGCTGACATCCATATTTGTCTACAAACCATACCATTTTACTTAATCATCTATCACTTTCTGACTTCTCACCAACATATTTCTATTAAGTTTACTGGGAGACTCTGGAGAATGGCCACAGGTCTTTTATTTTATAATTTAATTTAATTTAATTATTAAACTCAATTCAACAATCCATAATTAAGCACATACATGTGCTGGGCTATACATGTGTCTACTATACATGTGTCTGGGCTTCCGTGGTGGCTCAGATGGTAGAGAATCTGCCTGCAATGTGGGAAACCTTGATTCAAGCCCTGAGTTGGGAAGATCCCCTNAACTCAATTCAACAATCCATAATTAAGCACATACATGTGCTGGGCTATACATGTGTCTACTATACATGTGTCTGGGCTTCCGTGGTGGCTCAGATGGTAGAGAATCTGCCTGCAATGTGGGAAACCTTGATTCAAGCCCTGAGTTGGGAAGATCCCCTGGAGGAGGGCATGGCAACCCAATCCAGCGTTCTTGCCTGGAGAATCCCCTGATGAGCTGCAGTTTACGGGGTCACAGAGTCAGATACAACTGAGCGACTAAGCACAGCAAAACACGTGTGTCTAAGTAGCAAAAAAAGTTGGGGTACAGATCAGAGAGATCCAGTTCCTGATCTCAAGTTGTTACCACTCATTAGTAAATTGATTCGAGTTATAGAAATGCGACAGCTAGAAATACATATCAAATAATATTTTTACAAATGAAAAAAATTCCTGCATCAAACATTATTAACAGTGCTAGAAATACCTTTTAAAAGTCATGCAAATATTTTTATTGTGATTTAGATTCAGGGGGAAAAAAAGTGCTGTATTAGTCTACTTGGAGTGCCATAATAAAATTCCATAGAGTGGATGGTTTAAAGAACCAAAATTTATTTTCTCACCATTCCAGAGACTGGAAATTTAATGACAAGACCACAGGGTGGGTGTTTGATAAGAACCCTCTCCTTGGGTTGCACACAGGCACCTTCTTGCTGNGTGCTGTATTAGTCTACTTGGAGTGCCATAATAAAATTCCATAGAGTGGATGGTTTAAAGAACCAAAATTTATTTTCTCACCATTCCAGAGACTGGAAATTTAATGACAAGACCACAGGGTGGGTGTTTGATAAGAACCCTCTCCTTGGGTTGCACACAGGCACCTTCTTGCTGTGTTCTCACATGAGGAGGAGGGGTGGAGAGATCTCTTTTTCTCCCTCTTTTTAGAAGGCCACAGTTCTGTTGGGTTAGGTCTCCACCCTGTGACTTCATTTAACTTTAAATGACTTCCTGAAGACCCAGTCTCCAGATAAAATCACATTGTGGGGTTAGAATTTCAATATATGGATTTAATAGTAAGGGGGCACAATTCAATCCATGGTACATGTTTCAATATTCTCTTACTTGAAATCATATACATATACACACACACACAAAAAAAAAAACATTTAAATTCCTTCTTGACCCCAATGCCTACATCTCTTCAGGGCTAAGCTCCTTGAAGTTGCGTTTGTCATCATACAATGCCTTCATTTTTCTCTTCTTCCATCAGAAACAGGAGGCTAAAATTAGGCTTCCTAACTCACCNCTCAGATGGTAGAGAATCTGCCTGCAATGTGGGAAACCTTGATTCAAGCCCTGAGTTGGGAAGATCCCCTTGAGGAGGGCATGGCAACCCAATCCAGCGTTCTTGCCTGGAGAATCCCCTGACAAGCTGCAGTTTACGGGATCACAGAGTCAGATACAACTGAGCGACTAAGCACAGCAAAACACGTGTGTCTAAGTAGCAAAAAAGTTGGGGTACAGATAAGAGAGATCCAGTGCCTAATCTCAAGTTGTTACTACTCATTAGTAAATTGATTTGAGTTATAGAAATGCGACAGCTAGAAATACTTATCAAATAACATTTTTACCAGTGAAAAAAATTCCTGCATCAAACATTATTAACAGTACTAGAAATACCTTTTAAAAGTCATGCAACTATTTTTATTGTGATTTAGATTCGGGGGAAAAAAGTGCTGTATTAGTCCACTTGGGCTGCCAAATTCCATAGAGTGGTTGGCTTAAAGAACCAAAATTTATTTTCTCACCATTCCAGAGACTGGAAATTTAATGACAAGCCCACATGGTGGGTGTTTNTATTTTTATTGTGATTTAGATTCGGGGGAAAAAAGTGCTGTATTAGTCCACTTGGGCTGCCAAATTCCATAGAGTGGTTGGTTTAAAGAACCAAAATTTATTTTCTCACCATTCCAGAGACTGGAAATTTAATGACAAGACCACAGGGTGGGTGTTTGATAAGAACCCTCTCCTTGGGTTGCACACAGGCACCTTCTTGCTGTGTTCTCACATGAGGAGGAGGGGTGGAGAGATCTCTTTTTCTCCCTCTTTTTAGAAGGCCACAGTTCTGTTGGGTTAGGTCTCCACCCTGTGACTTCATTTAACTTTAAATGACTTCCTGAAGACCCAGTCTCCAGATAAAAATCACATTGTGGGGTTAGAATTTCAATATATGGATTTAATAGTAAGGGGGCACAATTCAATCCATGTAACATGTTTCAATATTCTCTTACTTGAAATCATATACATATACACACAAAAAAACATTCAAATTCCTTCTTGACCCCAATGCCTACATCTCTTCTGGGCTAAGCTCCTTGAAGTTGTGTTTGTCATTATACAATGCCTTCATTTTTCTCTTCTTCCATCAGAAACAGGAGGCTAAAATTAGGCTTCCTAACTCACCACTCTAATGATACCTTTAGGCAAATAACATCATTGATCTACTTGCCAAATTCAATTGTCATTTTTAAAAATTTTCTCCTTTTCTTGTTCTTCTATTCCATTTGACACTGATACCTTTTTCCAACTTGAGAGTCTTTGTTTCAGTCCAGTTCAGCTCAGTCGCTCAGTCATGCCCGACTCTTTGCGACCCCATGAATCGCAGCACGCCAGGCCTCTCTGTCCATCACCAACTCCTGGAGTTCACTCAGACTCACGCCCATCAAGTCAGTGATGCCATCCAGCCATCTCATCCTCTGTCATGAAATCACTGAAGTTGGAATAATTAACTAGTCTATTACTTGTTCATAATATAAACTTCCCTGGTGGCTCAGACAGTAAAGTATCTGCCTACAATGTGGGAGACCTGGGTTCAATCCCTGTGTTGGGAAGATCTACTGGAGAAAGAAATGGCAACCCAATCCAGTACTTTTGCCTAGAAAATCCCATGGATGGAGGAACCTGGTAGGCTATAGTCCATGGATTGCAAAGAATTGGACACAACTGAGCGACTTCACTTCACTTTAATATGAACCCAGTAAATATTTGCATACAGGAATTGTTAATTATTTTAGGTTTATTAGTTTATAGCTCCTATATATAATATGTTATGTTTCTAAGATTAAGCACCTAATAAGATTTATGTACACATTAATTAGAGAAAAGATCATTTGATCATTTCAAGCTACCTTGTTATTTTTCTCCTAACTATACTTTTAAAATATTTTACATAAGCCAATATTATCTAAATTGTATACAACATGATTATATCTGTATCATCTTTTCAATAATTATATTTTAGAAGCAATGTTTATTAAACATGTTATAAATTAATGATTTTTAGCAAAATTACTGTTATTTGTTAGGCAAGATGGAAACATTGGCAGCACTTCATATTTAACTCATTGTTTAAAAAGTTATAGCTTTGTCAAAATCATGATGGTTTATTCCAATTGAAGCTTCATGCTATTTGGTTACTTTTTTGGTTACTGATTGTGTCAGTATTGCATTAGTGTGTCTTAGTATTCATACTCTTGAATCCAATTATTTTCTGGGTTGTTTGCATATCTAAAATAGTATTACTTCAGTTTTTATTGCATTCTCTTCATATCTTCAAACTAATTAAGATCATCTTTAAAATATTATAAATGTCTAATCTCTATAACCCAGAGATGAAAGGCATTTTTAAATCTTTATCTTCATACTGTTTTTTCTATGATTATACCATTTTTTAAAATCTTGGAAAAAAATTTAAATTGAAAAATAGTTTACTTTCAAAGTAAACTTGCTTAGAATTTTAAAAGTTTAAGATTATCTCTCCAAAGTAAATCTCTCTGGGTAAATTTCCAGAAGATTATGGACCCCAGATGTAGGATGAGCATTTGAGAAGTTATTGTATCTCTGTATTTCTGGAAAAAAGTACACAGAGGACAAATTAACCAAACTCCTAATGTTTCAGTTTCTCTGACACAGACTGGATGACTATGCTTAAGAAATTTTGCTTAAAAATTGTGAAATATACAAAAAAGATGAATAAAATATATACATGTGTGTGTATAGCTTAACAATCAATAATTAATTCTCAAATTTTTAGCCATCATATTAAAAAAGAAGACATTACCAGTATATTAAACTGCCACTGTCTGCAATATGACACCCTTTTCTTGCTTTTCAAACAGTTATACATAATTTGGGTTAACGATTCATCTATTTTTTTCCAAATTAATCCCATTGGTTTCTCCCCTAAAGTAAAAAATAAAGTAAGAAATGGATAGTTCAACCATGACAAGGATGAAGAGAGTTCCCAGGAAATTAGAGAAAAGAAATAGGAAAACACTCATGTGTCAGGCCAGAAATTCAATCAATTCAAATTGGAGTGGAAGGATGGCAGATTTAGGTAATTATAGCTTCAACAACAACAACAACAACAATGGATCAATTCATAGATAGTGAAAGGTATTTAAACTTATGACAAAAATTTAACAAATGAATAAGATTAAGTGTATGAACATTAATGCAGTTATCAACTCCAACAAAAGAATTATAAAATAAAGAAAATATATAGATATCTGTAAATAACATTTACAAAGGTGAAATACAAATCCTAATTATTGTTAGAAAAGAATAATAATACAATATACTTGGTAGGAGGTAGGACTTATGGGATTTTATGAACTTATACTCTTGTG
>SJYA01000036.1:762032-772377 GCA_006410615.1 Neotragus moschatus | reverse complement strand
GAAGGATTATTTGAGCTATGTTCTTTATTTTATACATGAAATGAGGTGTCCTGGGATAATGCTAAGAATGGTTTATGCTAAATTTATGAAGATTTTGTGGGAAATTTAAACTAAAGTTTGCATATAAAATGTTAGTTTTGGAATGAAAAAAAAATCCTCTCCTGTTAATTGTAAGTAAAAGTTTAATATTTTTAATCATTTTAAAGATAGTCTAAAGACAGATTAGCCATGCAAATAACATTAATAATTGACATTAAGAGACAATATATACCAAGTATCAATAAGCAATTTGCATGAACTATTGAATTTAGCTGATTATGGTTCTGTCTTCCCAACAATAACAAAAATTCTAGTTCATAAAAAAGATGATACATGCCATCAGATACTTGAAAATTTATATAACTATAATCAATAGCCTATTAAATTTGTGCATATATAGATGGTTAGCTCTCTGTGTCTTTGAAACCCCTAATATTTTTTAATCAAAAACCAAAACAGAAAATTTAAACACTCAGTTAATTGCAAAATCATTGGGAAATGCTCTTTTGTCATGATGGTAAGGGTAAGTTCAAGCTATGATGCAACCCTTCTGCAATGATAGAAAAAATGAAGAGAATAAGAACTAAAATAAAACAGCTGGTATCAGTAATTTAATATATTCATAACGCCGTGAGAGATCAGAAAATTGGCATGAATACCTTTATGATTGGAGAAAAATCCCATTTTTTGAGGACCATGGCATAAACTGAAAATATAAGATTCAGTCACGCTAGCTCAGTGCAGTCATCTTAGGTTTTTGTTTATGGTCTGTGGGTGTTAGAGGAGAGAGGTGAAGAATGAAGGCCTGGGAAGCAGAGACAGAAGATACAGGCACACAATCGCAGCTTTCACATCCTCCTGATTGTGCCACAGTTGTATGGATACAAATAGATGTCTACTTTCCTATGTAAATATTCATTCAACTGAAGATTACAAATAAACTGTGGGACCAACATTTAATGGATGCTCAAAAAGGAAAAGCATCTGAGAGCCAATATGTTGTGGGAGGACCATAAATTCATTCTAAAGCAGGGATCTGATCTTGACATTTGTAACGCAAGATTGAGAAATGTGTCACCACTTTTGTCTACTGAACTGCAGTGTTTGTATAAAATAAGCTAGGAAACAGCAGCAACAAGACAGAATTGGAATGGACATTTGGATACCATGGGTCACACAAAATGTGTGTTTGCTAGAATCCTTCCTAGCTTTTAAGCTGCAGATCTCAGAGTGACAACTTTCAGATGCTGACAGAATGAGATGAAAAATCACTTTGTGGATGCTGTATTTACAATAAGTAGAATCAACATCCACCTTCTTGGCATCTTTCCCTTTGAGATGATGTGGAAACTCCGTCTGGCAGCGTACCCCTGCAAAGCCCCTCTTATAACGGGAGCAGGTTCCTTTCTGAGACCAGGAAAAGACATCATTACCCCAGGAGAGAAATCACAAGTCATCCTGCACTTCTTTTAGTCTCTCTGATGCTCTGAGCCAAATGAAAGGAAACAGACTATCAGCCTTTAAGAGGAGTGGTGTACAGGAAATAACTGTTTACTTGACCAGTTCAGTTCAGTTCAGTCACTCAGAGTGCATATTAAAAGTTCAAGTATGGGGGGGATTTCTAAGTCTTGGTACATTCAAAATTTCATTCAGTTGTCCTAATTTGTTTATGATCGCATATCACTGCTACATGAAACGATGTGATCCTCTAATGGTTTGCAACGGTTCACAGGAGGTGTGTAAAACCAAAGACTGTTATTTGTAGATAGCAAAGATTTGTTATTCTTAGATACGCCCTTAAGCAAGATTGAGTTTTGACTTATAATTAACTTTTCATGTACTAATTAATAGTGCACCTCTAAAATATGCAAAATAAATAGCCAGCTGAGAGTGTTTCTGCTGATTTCAATTGTGAATAAAAAGCTACACCAACCCCTTAAACCCTGGTAGTAAATTTCGTTTCCTTTTTAAATAGAAAATGTAGAAGCGGCTTGATTACAGGCTCTGTAAATCTGAAATGTGTATTTTCTGGCCATTTAAGCAAAAATAATTCTCTGTTTTGTTCAATACTAATGTTTATTTAGTCCTTCACATGATTCTTGCTGATGCACATTAGCTAGATAAATTTTGTTTTTGAATTATAGAAATCCCTGGGGAGGTTCCTATGGTTAATTACTGAATCTGAGGGTTCAGATGAAGTTTGTTCTTTATCTCTCTCTTTTTGCCTTGTCTCACTCTTGCTCTCAAAATACATTTTTTCTTCTCTTGTATCCTTCTACTGTAGATTGAAAGCCTATGCAAGAGAGTTTCTTGCAACTAGTTTCTGCTACTTCTATCCTCATATGACCTTGTCACCAGCTCCAATAGAAAAGCCCCAGGGGAGACTGTGATTGGCCCAGCTACATCTCATACCTACCCTTAAATCCTTGTAGCAGAAGATGAGTGGGGATCTGATGAGTCCGCCTAGATCTAAGCCCACACCTGTCACTGGGTGAGATACTGTAGCTGACAGTACCACTACTCCCACAAGGACCAAAGCATTAAGGTTGAGGTCATCTTTAAAGGAAAGGATGCTAGACATGAAGTTTAGGTCCACTAGGGTTGATGCACAAGCCAGAATCAGGAAATGCAGAGCAAGCCTACATATGTCAGTATTAAAATAGCTGTTTACTTACCATACTATCAGGGTCCAGTCGGAAAATAACACTAGTTGCTTTAACAGAGAGAATTTATGTAGAGAATTGGTTAAACAGGTACTGGGTGAGTGAGTATTAGGCACTCAGTCATGTCCAACTCTTTGTGACCCCGTTGGCTGTAGCCCACCAGGCTTCTCTGTCCATGGGATTCTCCAGGCAAGAATAATTTCCTTCTCCAGGGGATCAACCTGACCCAGAAATCCAACCTGGATCTCCTGCCTTACAGGCAGATTCTTTACCATCTGAGCCACCAGGAAAGCCCTAAACTGGGAGACTTAAAAGACAAAGTAATATTGAGTTATCTCAGAGGTGATAACTGCAAGAAGCAACTAGACCCTCTAAGTCTGAGGGTTTTCTCTCCCCACCGAAAGAAGTTGGGATTATTAGAACCCAGAATGTTGGATGCTGGTACCTGCAGTGCTAGGAGCCAGACCTGTGAGGAGGGAGTATTGGCCCACTAGTGATCTGTGAGGGACCACGAAGAGGATCACTCTTGGGATTTCAGAAAACAAACTGGAAGCAGGTACTAGATACCACTCTGAGAGAAGAACATTTGCTGAAGAGACAATGAAAGTAAAAGAAAGCAGAACAAGGAGGAGCAATCTTTTCTTCATCCTCCAGCCTTCCAGTNAGTGATCTGTGAGGGACCACGAAGAGGATCACTCTTGGGATTTCAGAAAACAAACTGGAAGCAGGTACTAGATACCACTCTGAGAGAAGAACATTTGCTGAAGAGACAATGAAAGTAAAAGAAAGCAGAACAAGGAGGAGCAATCTTTTCTTCATCCTCCAGCCTTCCAGTCTTCTAGTGTCCCCTATTAGCAAAGTCTATCATAGCTCCTGCTAGCAAAGCAGGAATGTGGTTTATCAAGTCCCAGCCTCAGCATCACAAAGAGGTTAGAAGGCTGGATTTGAAGCTGAGAGACAACAGCTTAATAACAAGTACATCAATGATGGCAGTATCAATCATACATCTGCTGGAGGATATTTATGCACTAGCAGTGGGGTTTTTGTCTGTATTTGTAGACACACCAATAATTAGAAACAGGCACAACTAAGTAGAAACATACACATCTAAGTGCAAATCACCAGCAGACACCTCCTTACATTCAGTCCTGTCTTACCACCCACTGGTTCTTATATCAAGTGCTTTCTGCTCTAGGTAGAGCTCTTTGAAATCATAATCTACTTAGACCTTGGAGCGTGTGTATCACCTTTTCAGTAAAGGAAGTATCTGGAACTTATATTTTTTTTATTTTTGGATTATGAATTCAGAACTTTCAGCTGAGACTATTGCTTGAATCTAGCTGACTTGAACTGAAGGAAAATTTTAGGGAGGTATTTTTTTCTTTTTAAGTTTATTCTGGACATTTGTTAAAGAAAACCAAGGTTTTTGAGTTTAAAAAAAAAAAACATAGTTTTAATTCAGTTAAACAGTCTTTGTTTTCCTTTCCTTTTATTTTCTTATACTTCCCCTCTCCTTATAGAACATCCCAAAAGTTGTTTTAGAAATGGTGCCGTATTTAGTTGATTCTTTTAGCCCACCTTAAAATTAATGATGGATACAAGATAAAAATAGACATTAGGACTTTATTATGATAAAGACATTTTGAAGTCCATTAGGAGGACTGTAGCAATCTTGATAAGCATGCGTAAGTGATTTGTTTTTGAAAATTCACTAAATAGCAGTGGAAAAGTTTAATGTGAAATCTCACCACAGCTAATTATATGTATTAGCTATGTTGAGTAGTTTGCTAGCCCAGATAACCTTTAAACTTTGGCTGTAATGGTAATTTACTTAATGGAGGAGCTTAATAGAAATATTGAAACAAATATACCTCCTTAGATTTACTGAGATTGGATTGGGATGTTAGAAGACATGAATGTGCTGTGCACACATACTGACAGAAAACCATGTCATTTTAATGATTCATAATTTCTAATTAGCCATGATTATTCTGAGTGGTTGTGGATATACATTTTAATTGTATCACATACCGCAATTTCCAATTTCCGTGGAGACGCTGATGAAGTGAAAGTCGTATTGCAAAGTCATCATTTAAANTCACTATAATGTAGTAAAGAAAATTGATAAAAAAAATTTTGAAAAATGCATTAATATGCTGATTTAGTCAACAAACATGTACCAATGCATAGATCCTCTTAGTTCAGTTCAGTTGAGTGTCTCAGTCATGTCGGACTCTTTGTGACCCCGTTGAATGCAGCACGCCAGGCCACCTTGCCTATCACCAAACCCTGGAGTTTACCTAAATTAATGCCCCTTGAGTCAGTGATGCCATCTCATCCTCTGTCATCACCTTCTCCCCTGCATTCAATCTTTCCCACCATCAGGGTATTTCCAAATGAGTCAGCTCTTCACATTAGGTGGCCAAAGTATTGGAGTTTCAGCTTCAGTATCAGTCCTGCCAATGAATATTTAGGACTGATTTCCTTTAGGNATCTCATCCTCTGTCATCACCTTCTCCCCTGCATTCAATCTTTCCCACCATCAGGGTATTTCCAAATGAGTCAGCTCTTCACATTAGGTGGCCAAAGTATTGGAGTTTCAGCTTCAGTATCAGTCCTGCCAATGAATATTTAGGACTGATTTCCTTTAGGATTGACTGATTTGATCTCCTTGCAGTCCAAGGGACTTTCAATAGTCTTCTCCAACACCACAGTTCAAAAGCATCAACTCTTCAGCAGTCAGCTTTCTTTATAGTCCAACTCTCATACCCACACATGATTACTGGAAAAACCATAGCTTTGACTAGATGGACCTTTGTTGGCAAAATAACATCTCTGCTTTTTAATATGCTGTCTAGGTTAGTCATAACTTTCCTGCCAAGGAGTAAGCATCTTTTAAATTTCATGGCTGCAGTCACCATCTGCAGTGATTTTGGAGCACCCAAAATAAAGTCAGCCACTGTTGCCAGTGTTTTCCCATCTATTTGCCATGAACTGATGGGACCAGATGCCATGATCTTTGTTTTCTGAATGTTCAGCTTTAAGCCAACTTTTTCACTCTTCTCTTTCAGTTTCATCAAGAGTCATTTCAGTTCTTCTTCACTTTCTGCCATAAGGGTGGTGACATCTGCATATCTGAGGTTATTGATATTTCTCCCAGCAATCTTGATTCCGGTTTGTGCTTCCTCCAACCCAGTGTTTCTCATGATGTACTCTGCATATAAGTTAAATGAGCAAGGTGACAATATACAGCCTTGGCATATTCCTTTTCCTATTTGGAACCTGTCTGTTGTTCCATGACCAGTTCTTACAGTTGCTTCCTGACCTGCATACAGGTTTCTCAAGAGGCAGGTCGGGTAGTCTGGTATGCCCATTTCTTTCAGAATGTTCCACAGTTTACTGTGATCCACACTGTCAAAGGCTTTGGCATAGTCAATAAAGCAGAAATAGATGTTTTCCTGAACTCTCTTCCTTTTTCGATGATCCAGTGGATGTAGGCAATTTGACCTGGTTCCTCTGCTTTTTTTAATCCAGCTTGAACATCTGGAAGTTCACAGTTCATGTAATGCTGAAGCCTAGCTTGAAGAATTTTGAGCATTATTTTACTAGCATGTGAGATGAGTGCAACTGTGTGATAGTTTAAGCATTCAAACTATTCATGACAGGGGATGAGATGGTTCGATGGCATCACTGACTCAATGGACATGCGTTTGAGTAAACTCCGGGAGTTGGTGATGGACAGGGAGGACTGGCATGCTGCAGCCAATGGGACACAAAGAGTCAGACACATCTGAGCTACTGAACTGAGCTGAACTGATACATATATACATATTTATATACAGATGCCTACATATATACTTATTTTTTAAAGATGGTTTCATCTGAATTCCGTAATTTCTAAATTGTTTCCAGAGAGAAAAAGAACTTTCATTTTGAATTAGAGCTGAAAACTGATACCCCTTTGAGCAAAATCTCATGCTGTTTGACAGCTATTTATAAAACACAGTTATTTTCTCTAAGTAACCAACTTAAAGAATTAAAACAACTTAATTTCTTCACCATTGCACACCCAATGTTAAATAAGTATTATCTTTTTATATATATAGTTCTATCTATAGTTTATTTATATAGATCATGAGGTAAAGATATAGAGAAATATATATTGAGAGAGAAATTAAAGTTAACCTTCCCATGAAAGCACAAAAACAACTGAGAGCGTATCCCTAGAGTCCCCAGTGATCAACAACTACTTTACAAAAGAAGTTAAGGTTATCAAAAATGATTCTTCAAATTGCAGCCACAACTTGAAAGGACATTCCCCCATTCTTCTGAGTGAAGATGTTTAACTGCAAGTTCATAACTCTCAAGGGTTCTATTACTGAGCAGAGTGAGAAATAGGGGTGGTGTCTGTAAATTTCGTGGCAACTTTTGCTCTCTATCCACATTATGTATCTTTTTGGAGAGTGGATCTATACTTTTAATCTGTTTCTCAAATAGACCCTAAAATGGCAAGAAGCCCTAGTCTCAAGGGTGTGGCGTGTCAACTTGAACCTATAAGAAAGGGACCAAGTGACAAGAGAATAGCTCTTCTAGTTGGAACTAGATGACTGCTGGGGAGCCCCTGTTCTAATTTTCTTTCAAAACCCCACAAGACTGATCATTTTTCAGTGTGCTACAAGCAGCCATAAAGTCCCTATGACAATTTCCTTAAAGGTGAGCTGGTTGATTTGTGACTTGGAAAGCTTTTTCTCCCAGCATGTGATTTTCTCAAAAGGAGTTTATGGGGAAAGATCATGAGGAGAAAGGAGGATCTTTATGACATAACAGGTAATCTGTGTGGCTTTCCCAATGTGTAGAGGATGGATGAGGGCAGACATCATGTTATGCCCTGGAAACCTGATATCCTGAGGATAAATGAGCTTGTAAGGACACTTGAGTGTCATCTTTATATTTTCAGACTTGGAGCCATTTTTCCTGGGTTCAAATCCTGGCCCTCTCACTTAGATGTTCTGTAACTCGGGACAGCTTTCTTAATCCTCTCTGCCTCATCCGTAACATAGGGATGGTAGTAATGTTACCTACTATTTGTTATGTACTTAGAAGAGTGTCTTGTGATAGTAAAACACCATTTAAAAAATAAAATCAAGTTCTGAAAGTCCACGTTGATAAACCTGTAATATCTAAATTGCTGGAATTTGGCAACTAAACTCAATACTCTGTAATAAAGGAAAGGCATCTGAAAAATATATCTGAATGTATCTATTTAGAGGGGAAGAAAGTGGCTCCAGGTCCCACGTGTATAGTCCTGGCCACTGGAGCAGTTGTTCTAAAGACATGTTTGAGAGACGTCACTCAAACATTTGTGCACTGGTGTTTTAGTTCAAATTGTTGGGGTTTGGGACAGATTTTCAGAAAGGAATAAGAAAGTGCTAGAGAAAGAAAAGACATTAATGATAGGCATATGGGCTCTGGGGAGCTTATCAACATCAGCAAGTTGTCTGAATTCTGCTTCACCTGAAAAAAAAAAAAAAAAAACTTGGAATTTTCAAACGTGTATTGCTTTAAGACTATTTGGGGATTATGCATGTATAAGGGGTGGTAATATAATCTGAAAACAACTAAGAAAGAGTCTTTAATATATTCTTTAAATTCAGAAGGAACACTTTCCTCCTAAGCATTGAGATATAAAAATAAACAGGGACACCATGTTTTATTCTTGCATCTTAAACCTCTTAAATTAAAAAATACATATATCACCTCTAAATCTCTTAATCTAACTTAAGTCAAAATACACCCAGACATTTTTCAGCAAAATTTTCTAATTAATCTTTGTAGGTGAAAGTTATCAAAATTTTTCTGAATATTGTCATGCAGTTCTTGACTCAATACTGAGCTGCTGCAGCTATAATTCACAGTTGTAATCACTCACCATAGTGGATACTTCTAGTTGCTAAAGATTTTACAGTAAAGTGTTCCCAGTGGATAGTAAAGTAATATCACAGATTCCACTGAAACTCATTCTCAATAAGGTCTATCACTGGACTGAATTTTCTAGATAAATCAAGTCTCCAAATGTCACTATTGATGAAATTGATTCTGCAAATACTGTCTGCATATATAAAAGGTATCTTCCTAATTTATTTTGTCTCTGTGTACATGACAAGACAATGATATATGAAGTAGTGTTTCCCAAATTTGGCTTATCTTGAGAATTACATGGGTACGTAATCTAAGGTGGGCTCTTAACTCTTTATTTTAAATAAACGTCCCAAGTGATTTGAGCATGAAGGAAACATAGCAATGTAAAATAACATGCAAAATGGTTCAGACTTACTGTTCTATGTTAGAAAATTTATGTTCTACATTAAATGTAGACAAAATGTTCTTACAAAATGTTCTAATGTTAGAACGTTTAAGGGAGAGTGGACAGTTTTTTGAGACTTAGAATTATTCTTTTCTGGGTTTTAAACACAATGCTCTTTAAAAATCAGGGAAATTAGTGACAGGAAGTATGAATAAAAATAGAAGACAAGAGGATGCAGAGTTTACAAACCACTTCTATTTAACAAAGCTGACATGTATTACATGATGAAAACAAAAGCATAATTGCTAAAAAATTATAGCTTTAATTCAAATCTCAAAACAATAATCATGTAAATTTATTTGAAATCTCAACATTTTTAGAGAATTGTGTGCGATAACACAAGAGAGAAATTGTATATTTGTTCAAATAATGGAAACTCATAAGAAACATGGAGACGACTGAACTGAACTGAACTGAACACAGCTTTAAATACTAGCTGGGATTCTTCTATTGTAGCCAGACAGTTAGACACATCAGTTGATTGGAATTGGGAAAGAACATGAGATGAAATAAAACTCCTCTTATTTTTTTTAATTTAGAGGTAAGAAGATACATTATGAACCTACAATTTGACTCCCAAATAGACCACAGTTCTTTACTGATAATAAAAATCAGTGATTAAGAAGCTACCCATACCTGAACTGAAATGGGTTCAGGTATTGCTGTTCAGTACAATGGTACCCTTTGTGTGCCTGTACTTGTTGAGTCATGTCATTTCCGACTCTTTGTGACCCCGTGAACTGCAGCCTTTCAGGCTCCTCTGTCCATGGGATTTTCACAGCAAAAATACTTGAGTGGGTTGTCATTTCCTCCTCCAGGGGATATTCCTGACCCAGGGATTGGATCTGCATCTCCTGTGGCTCCTGCAGTGCAGGAAGCCATACACATAGGGCTTCCCACATGCTTGGGAAGCCCTTAACAAACTCAGCAGCCTTAAAAATGAATACTATTAGATATCAATAAGTCAAATGCACTAAAAGCAAGTAAGAAAATGAAGAAGGTAATTTCAAACCCTCTTGCCTGTCAAACAGACAGGTCTGACTGATGCAAACCAATGGTCTTTCCCTACAACAAATTGCCTCAGTGATGGATCGAACTTCACTTAACTTCTCTTTTCTTTTTGTTTTAAACTACTGGAAAATAAGTAACAAAAATCCAATCATGATTTAACTCATTGATATGAAATGCTAGAAGAAAAAATAATGTCTTTATTATAGACAACCATAAATTATATAATTGAGTAAATGAAACTATTCCATTGTACATCATTTTAAAATAA
>SJYA01000036.1:740152-762026 GCA_006410615.1 Neotragus moschatus | reverse complement strand
ACTCAATACTGAGCTGCTGCAGCTATAATTCACAGTTGTAATCACTCACCATAGTGGATACTTCTAGTTCCTAAAGATTTTACATTAAAGCGTTCCCAGTGGATAGTAAAGTAATATCACAGATTCCACTGAAACTCATTCTCAATAAGGTCTATCACTGGACTGAATTTTCTAGATAAATCAAGTCTCCAAATGTCACTATTGATGAAACTGATTCTGCAAATACTGTCTGCATATATAAAAGGTATCTTCCTAATTTATTTTGTCTCTGTGTACATGATAAGACAATGATATATGAAGTAGTGTTTCCCAAATTTGGCTTATCTTGAGAATTACATGGGTACGTAATCTAAGGTGGGCTCTTAACTCTTTATTTTAAATAAACGTCCCAAGTGATTTGAGCATGAAGGAAACATAGCAATGTAAAATAACATGCAAAATGGTTCAGACTTACTGTTCTATGTTAGAAAATTTATGTTCTACATTAAATGTAGACAAAATGTTCTTACAAAATGTTCTAATGTTAGAACGTTTAAGGGAGAGTGGACAGTTTTTTGAGACTTAGAATTATTCTTTTCTGGGTTTTAAACACAATGCTTTTTAAAAATCAGGGAAATTAGTGACAGGAAGTATGAATAAAAATAGAAGACAAGAGGATGCAGAGTTTACAAACCACTTCAATTTAACAAAGCTGACATGTATTACATGATGAAAACAAAAGCATAATTGCTAAAAAATTATAGCTTTAATTCAAATCTCAAAACAATAATCATGTAAATTTATTTGAAATCTCAACATTTTTAGAGAATTGTGTGCGATAACACAAGAGAGAAATTGTATATTTGTTCAGATAATGGAAACTCATAAGAAACATGGAGACGACTGAACTGAACTGAACTGAACACAGCTTTAAATACTAGCTGGGATTCTTCTATTGTAGCCAGACAGTTAGACACATCAGTTGATTGGAATTGGGAAAGAACATGAGATGAAATAAAACTCCTCTTATTTTTTTTAATTTAGAGGTAAGAAGATACATTATGAACCTACAATTTGACTCCCAAATAGACCACAGTTCTTTACTGATAATAAAAATCAGTGATTAAGAAGCTACCCATACCTGAACTGAAATGGGTTCAGGTATTGCTGTTCAGTACAATGGTACCCTTTGTGTGCCTGTACTTGTTGAGTCATGTCATTTCCGACTCTTTGTGACCCCGTGAACTGCAGCCTTTCAGGCTCCTCTGTCCATGGGATTTTCACAGCAAAAATACTTGAGTGGGTTGTCATTTCCTCCTCCAGGGGATATTCCTGACCCAGGGATTGGATCTGCATCTCCTGTGGCTCCTGCAGTGCAGGAAGCCATACACATAGGGCTTCCCACATGCTTGGGAAGCCCTTAACAAACTCAGCAGCCTTAAAAATGAATACTATTAGATATCAATAAGTCAAATGCACTAAAAGCAAGTAAGAAAATGAAGAAGGTAATTTCAAACCCTCTTGCCTGTCAAACAGACAGGTCTGACTGATGCAAACCAATGGTCTTTCCCTACAACAAATTGCCTCAGTGATGGATCGAACTTCACTTAACTTCTCTTTTCTTTTTGTTTTAAACTACTGGAAAATAAGTAACAAAAATCCAATCATGATTTAACTCATTGATATGAAGTGCTAGAAGAAAAAATAATGTCTTTATTATAGACAACTATAAATTATATAATTGAGTAAATGAAACTATTCCATTGTACATCATTTTAAAATAAGCACTCTAGAAATTAATAGCATAAATTACATTAAAATTCCTATGGAAACAAATCTACATAATCTACTTTGTTGANCATTGATATGAAATGCTAGAAGAAAAAATAATGTCTTTATTATAGACAACCATAAATTATATAATTGAGTAAATGAAACTATTCCATTGTACATCATTTTAAAATAAGCACTCTAGAAATTAATAGCATAAATTACATTAAAATTCCTATGGAAACAAATCTACATAATCTACTTTGTTGAATAACAGAAATTTTAAAAGATAAAGTCTACAGATTAATCTCTTTTAAAGTATGGGAGTCTTTAACAACTAATATTTATTTTTATTGGAATGCTTGCTATTTTTTTTGACTGAAAAACTGTTTATATGCAGGTAACAGGAAGAAAAAGAACCACTATGAGACATGGGAAATACACCAAACTCTTAATCAGACCTTTTTGGATACACTCATAATTGACTGTGTGTTTGTAGTGATATAATTTAAAAAGTACTCTGAATATTGTCAAGGAGAAACAAATGGAAAATTATAACAATCAATAGACTATGATTATCCCTGAAAATACAGAATTTTCCTCTTTAGTACAACTCAGACATCTCAGTCACTCTCCTGCTGTTCCATTAGAGTGTTTCTGTTACCAATTTAGCATTATAAACCTCAGAATGAAACTGATTGTAACAATATTCAAATTCCCAGAAATGATATAAACTCATATCTTTAATTATAGCAAAATTTCTAAAGCTATTGATACACATTGAGAGCATATATTCTTTCACAGATACTATAACATATTCTGAGCAAATAAGTTCAACAGTTTCCGTTTCTATAATGTTCATCATCTAATCCAGGAAGAGCCTCTTTGATTGCCATGATTTTAGGTGGAAGTTTCTGTGTTAGAAGATTATCCAGATTAATCTTTTTTTTTTTTTTTTTCCATTCCTATTCCTCAGAACAGGATGAAATAAAGATTCTCTTTTAGCCTTTCCAGGCCATTACATATGGTCAAAGGATTTATTTTCCCTGATCTCCTATTCTTATCCTATTTGAAGATCTAATCTACTCCCCAAGGTTTTCCCTAGCTTCTTTTCATAAATTCTATCACCACAACATAACCAGTTGTCTGTAATGAGATATTCTTTTATTTAGGGCAGCAAGAATGAAAGGGTTTGGGAAAGGGAAGTTAGAAAAGGAACATCTATACTTGTCTGTACATGACTTTATTAACGAGATGATTCCACATTTTGGATATTTTGTCAACAGACTATGACTCATAGCCTCAGCATTATTTCAAAACATGTCTGGTTTCCCAAGGAGCATATCCCTGCCAAATTAATTTACAAAAAACAAGTTCCAACCTACTTCTTCAACATAATCCTAACATAATACCCAATTACAGCTTTATTTATTCCTAACTTTTTCTAATAAATACAAGCTATCTTTACATACTTTAGCTAACTGCCACATTTTGTTGAGGATTAAAATACATTAGACAGAGCCTAGGAATCAATTCTTCCTTACATAACTGGAAAAATACACACAAACTCATACACCCATGCCACTAGATTTTTTGCTCCATGATTTTTTGTGCTCACATGAGACTGAGTATCAAGAAGTTGTGGTTTTAGTCAAGGTCTGCCCACTAACTGTGTGACTGTGGACAAACACAGACCAGATTACTATGAAACCAGTGGAAGTCAAGCTTCCACACCAACACTTGTACAGGCTTCTTTCACGTGACTACCAGAGACCTTAGCAATGTGGTCACATGGTTGTATGTCTTTGTAAAATTTGCAGAAGTAGGTATTTTGACCATAAATGGTTAAGATTCCTTTCTTCACCATAAATGGTTAAGATTTCTTTCCACTCTAAATTTCCTTCTGTGAGACATTGGCACCTTCCACAACCAGGTGGCATTCTGGTTGTCTTTGACAGCTTTTGGATCTGGCATGAGGAAGTTGAGTTGAGGACATAGTGATCTTTGATTATGTAAAGTATATTTATGTGATTTTTCAGTCACTTTGTGAATATTTAGGTAGATAGCCCAGTGTGAAATGGTTTTTAAAAATACCCTTCTCACTCTGGAATAGTGGAATGCCCTTCCCATAGTGGAATAGCTTTCCCACGATGTTGATATATCTAAGATAATAGCATAGTGTGTCAGTTAATTAACTAAAGAACGTTATTTTACTTTTCTGATTTTTCCAGTATTTGGAATATCTAAAATTTCTAATTTCTCATATCTTTCCTTATTCTTAATATGTATTTTATGTTCGTAATTGCATACTCCTTTGAAGAAATGTCTCTTTATATAAGCCTCAGATACTACAAGACATTATTCTACTTTTGGACAGGTTAACAATGTTTTCTAGGTCCCATTTCCAAACTGTAAATGAACATTTGGATGTTACTTCTGTCTAATAAATCTAATAAATATGAGAAGAGGGTGCATAANCGTAATTGCATACTCCTTTGAAGAAATGTCTCTTTATATAAGCCTCAGATACTACAAGACATTATTCTACTTTTGGACAGGTTAACAATGTTTTCTAGGTCCCATTTCCAAACTGTAAATGAACATTTGGATGTTACTTCTGTCTAATAAATCTAATAAATATGAGAAGAGGGTGCATAAAGTTAAAAAAATATTTCTTTATAACGTAAGCCCAGTGACCCTAAATAATTAATCTCCGTTCACTATTTTTGTGAGTAGTTCAGAAATTAGACCAATACATACACAAATGAGCAGAGGTAAGGTTCAGTCCAATAGCTTATATATTCTTTCCCTTAATTAAAGAGTACTTGCTTCCTGGGACAGTAGCCACCCAGTTTTCTGCTTCTTTTATTCCTAAAGATTCAGCAGTATAGCTAGTGGATGATTGTAGGTTTTCCAGCAATTCAATTAGTAACTGCTTAGTGAATGACAGTCATGTCCTAGCCAGTAAGCTAAGTATTATTAAAATATCAATTACTATTAAACCTAATCATTAAAACACAATCATTATTAAAATATCGATAAGCAAGATTGAAGGAAACTATATGAAATTTATGATCCAGAAGAGGCAAATAACAGATATGTAAAAAAAAAATAGATGAATTAGTGATAGACTGTAATGAAAGGAAGGAAATAAAACAGAGTAACTTTGGTAAAATCTAACAATTTGTGTTACTTTTTGTAGGACAGTCGGGGAAGACCGCCTTGAGCTGATTTTGGTACCCAGTCTTGAGAAATGAGACTAAAAAGGGCTTCACAGAGCTGAGGTAAGATTTCGAAAAGACGTAGTGTAAAGACTTAGAGTTGAAAGAGGATTTTAGGTGTTAAAAGAATCGGAAGGATGTCCATGTAAATACAGAACAGTAAAAGAGAAGAAAGTCTGTGATAAAGGTGGGAGCTAGGTCATGCAGACTTAAAGGTTTAAATAAAGAATTAGGATCTTTTCTTAAGATATATTTTATTTATTCATTTATTTATTATCTTTGACTCCACAGAGTCTTCTTGCTGTGTGCAGGATTTCTCTAGTTTCAGCGGGCAGGCTTCTCATTGCAGTGACTTTCCTTGTTGCAGAGCACAGGGTCTAGGGCAAAGGGGCTCAGCACTTGTGGGCTTATGGGCTTAGCTGCCCCATGGCCTGTGAATTTTCCCAGACCAGGGACTGAACTCATGTTCCCTGAANAATAATTAAATTAAAAAATAAGATTGCTCCCATTTTAGAAACTTGTTTCTTCAGTGTTTCCTTACTTTTCTTTCTCTTAATTTAAATATTACTTGTTCTGAAACTTCTTTATCAACCACTTTTATCCCATAAAGTTCCTAATTTATGCTGAGAAATATATTTTAGAGGAATAAAAATTGAGAAAGTTTGCCAGTTTCTATATGATATTGTGGTTTTGATAGCAGAAAGGAGGAATAAATACAAAATGAGTTCCAAATGTAGCACTGACATTTAGGAATTTATTTCTTTTTAGGTCTTATCTTCTCCTGTTTGTTTATTCAGGAAGATAGNTCCCATAAAGTTCCTAATTTATGCTGAGAAATATATTTTAGAGGAATAAAAATTGAGAAAGTTTGCCAGTTTCTATATGATATTGTGGTTTTGATAGCAGAAAGGAGGAATAAATACAAAATGAGTTCCAAATGTAGCACTGACATTTAGGAATTTATTTCTTTTCAGGTCTTATCTTCTCCTGTTTGTTTATTCAGGAAGATAGTGGCAAAGCCAGTGGTTTAACACTTTTCTGTGGACAGAGCAGAAAAAGCATGGGAGATACCATTTATCTGGACTATTGACTAAGCATATATTTCTACCACAGAAATTCAACCCAGTTTAGATTTTGGCCAGCCAGTTCCCCGAGGAGGCCAGGGGATAATATAGTTAAAAAGAAAACAGACTTTAGAATAGAAAGGGAGACATGCCTGTTAATTCGTTCTTCCTGATAGCCTATGGCAAACTAGTCCTTCACTTAAGCTCTCTTTTGTATGTGAAAGACAAAGTACATTCTGTATGGTAATGGTTTTCTATAGTTCTTAAAAGGAAAGATGCATTGTACTGCAAGGGGGAAATTTTAACAGAATGCTTATTTTTTTCTGCATCCCTCTTGGGCAACTAGGAAGCTTGGTGATATTTTTAATACTGCAGATGAATCATGACTACAGTCATACTTGTCATCTCAAACATGAAAATATTGTTTTGAGGAGAAGATTACTTTGCGAAAATATTTTTGATGGCTTTTTTTTGGTAAAGTAAGAAATTTTGTTTTACATCTCTAGATAACTGTTGCACAATTACCCTCCAAAATTGTACATCTTTTTTCCATCACCTGTATACCAAAATAACATGTAACTTTCTTTAACGAAAATTTTAAAATCTCACTATCATTTTTGTTCATCTCAGCTTGCTCTCCCTTACTCCTCCACCTCAATTTTAAGTTGAACTGCTATCTTTGATATTGTATCATTTCCATCACCATTTTTATTTCAGCTATAAGTTGAATGTTTATTTTTTCAATTTTATGATGTTTAATTAATTTTTCTTTTTTAAATTTAGGAAAATTAACACTAATCCTTTGGTGAAACATATATTAGTGTCACATATTGTATAAACATACAAACATATATTGTACCTTTATTTCCTTACATGTATCTGGTGCAATTAATTACCTGAAACATTTAAGGTAGTTAACAAGCATATATATTTGGTAAATGTAATTGCCATATATAGTAAATGTCTCTATATAGTGTATACACATTTACTGTTTATAGTAAATGTCTCAGATAATTATGCATACTTATAGATCTATATGTATAATCTGTCTTTCTTACAAATATTGGCATAATTATTTTCAATAGACCAATAATTTATTTAATATCAAACCCAAATTTTATTTTATTCCTTATAGTTGCTTTCAGAATTCAATTCTTGCTCTGATCCTTGTTCAATGCCTTTGAGTCAATGTTGACTTTTTTTTTCACCAACATTATCCAAATTAAAAACATAGATGTAGTTAGATATATGCATACATTTGAAAAGTACTTTGTAAATAAACTGAAACATTATCCAAATTAAAAACATATATATAGAGATAGATACATACATACATTTGAAAAGTACTTTCTAAATAAATTAACTTTAGTATAGTAAGGCTTCTTTTCTAATATCTAAAAACAAACAAACAACAAATATTACAAACCTGAAGTAGAGAACGGTTACATGAAATTTCTTCATAGTGAAATTCATCACATATCCTAGTCTCTGTATATAATAACCCTGTTTAGATACTGGTGCATGGATGCATTTTCTTTTGTCAACAACACCTATAAACACAGCTGTGTGCTGCTTCTCTAGGCCAAGATGCCCTTGATTTGGTCAAGGAACCCAAACAATGTAAAAGGACAGATGCTCCATAAGGAAATGAGCTGGTGCACATTTACTGGCAAAAATAGAGTTCTTAATGAAAATTTTTTTTCAAATAAATAACAGGCTCACTTAACAGTTGTGCTGGAGTCTTTGTATTGCTTACAAGGCTAGTGTAGAAGCAGTTTACTTAAGACATAAAACCAGTGATACCAGTTTAATTCAAAACATGTATCCTACTACTTTTTTAGATGGAGGTATATTTGTAGAGGAACTACATCTACGCCCATGATAGTACCTTGTTTACTATGCAGAAGAAAACAAAAAATAAGACTAGAAAAAATTTAACTACACTATTATGAATAACTTCCTGATGTAAATATAAGCCTGTCTAAATGTCTGTGTTTGGAAATTAGAGGTATATGATGTTCATGCAATTATCTTGTGTATGTAATAGTTTTTAAGCCGTCATATTTAAGTAATTTCTTCATGCACTTTTATACTTTCAGTTCAGTTCAGTTCATTATACTTTCATATACATATATATTTTTATCATGAAATCAGAATTCATTTTTTTTCTAAATTCTTGACTTCATGGAGATAAAAGATAATACTCTAGAGATTCTGAAACACTGGAAGAAAAGAACTATAAATAAACACAGTATTTGATTTAAAACAAATTCATTTAAATAATTTTTTCAATTTTTTTCTGAACTTCTGGTTGCTTTTTTCCTTAAGTCATCCCTTCATTTGGCTTCCAGCTTTACTCTTTCATTTGCTACATTAGTGAAAATAAGAGTAACACTTGAAAATGACTGGGAATCAAATCACATTTTTCTCACACATTTTAAATGACAGAATGAATTCTTGTGATGGTTTTATATTATACTTAATGAAAAACACTTCCATGCAGGGATGAACAGTTAGTAAAGGTCAAGCAAAAAGATGGAGGAACAGTGTGGAAGTCTGAGTCAGTAGCATAGAGAAGGGCCAATAACTGTGCAAAATCTAAAGGCTGAGACAGATCATATCACTGAATGTCTGAAAAGCAGTTAAGTATTAAGAAATATGCACCTAAGAAAGAATCCATACTACATATGCACTGACAAAATTCAGCGAAAAAGACTGAAGTCTTTGTTCTCTTGGAACTTACACTCAAGAGTAGAGTCCGATCAAATATGAGGAAATAAATGAAAGAGATCATTTTAATGAAAAGAATAGATTAGAAACCTAGTTATGTGATAGAAAGCATCATGTTAGGGCTATATTACGAATCTTCAGGAAGGGTCTTTGTGAAGAACTGACATTTCAGTAGAGTAGAATAATGTTAAGAAGGAAGACGGAAAATCATTCCCTGCATAGGGAACAGCAAGTAGAGAGGCCCTGGGAATACTTGGTGTCTCAGATGAACCAAGGGAGTGGGGAGGGGGATAAATGTGTGGATAGAACATAGTAAGCAGAGAAAGAGATGGGACTGAAAAAGCAAGATAATTTTATGAAGGACTAGAAAAGTCAGTGGAAACAACAAACTGCAGAAAATTCTTAGAGATGAGAATACCAGACCACCTCACCTGCCCCCTGAGAAATCTGTATGCAGATCAGGAAGCAACAGTTAGAACCAGACGTAGAACGACAGTCTGGCTCCAAATTGGGAAAAGAGTACGTCAAGGTTATATGTCATCACCCTGCTTATTAAACTTATATGTAGAGTACATCATGCAAAATGCCTGGCTAAATGAAGCACAAGCTGGAATCAAGATTGCTGGGAGAATTATCAATAACCTCAGATATGCAGATGACACCACCCTTATGGAAGAAAGCTAAGAGGAACTGAAGAGCCTATTCATGAAAGTGAAAGAGGAGAGTGAAAAAACTGGCTTAAAACTGAACATTCAAAAAATGAAGATCATGGCATCTGGTCCCATTACTACATGGAAAATATACAGGGAAACAATGGAAACAGTGACAGACTTTATTTTCTTGGGGTCTAAAATCACTGCAGATGGTGACTACAGCAATGAAATTAAAAGACACTTGCTCCTTAGAAGAACAGCTATGACAAACCTAGACAGCATATTAAAAAGCAAAAACATTACTTTTCAAATATCCATCTAGTCAAAGCTATGAGTTTTCCATTAGTCATGTATGAATCTGAGAGTTGGAACATAAAGAAAGCTGAGCTCCATAAAATTGATGTTTTTAAACTGTAGTGTTGTAAAAGACTCTTGAGAGTCCCTTGGTCTACCAGGAGATCAAACCAGTCAATCCTAAAGGAAATCAGTCCTGAATATTCATTGGAAGGACTGATGCTGAAGCTGAAGCTCCAATCCTTTGGCCACCTGATGGAGAAGACCCTGATGCTGGGAAAGATTGAAGGCAGGAAGAGAAGCAGATGGCATCACCGACTCAATGGACATAGCAAGCTCCAGGAGTTGGTGATGGACAGGGAAGCCTGGGGTGCTACAGTCCATGAAGTAGCAAAAGTCAGACACGACTGAGCTATTGAACTGAGCTGAACTAAGAAAAGTCAGAGTAGTGCATTTAGACATGACACTAATGTAATAGAAGCCAATGAAGGGAAAAATTAGGTTCAGTTACAAGACTACCACAAAGGACCAGAGCAGGGGAAAAAGTGATGGTGGCCTGGTTCAGGATAGTAGTGGTAGAAAGGAGAAGAGGTTTACAATGCATAGTCAGTTGATGAGTCTTGCTGATGAATGCATGTCCAGAATGAGTAAAAGAGAGAGCTCAAGTAAACTCAACTTTGCTTAGATCACTCTCTGGATAGTAGTACTGTTTACCAAGCTGAGAAAGTTAAGGAAGAGCAGTCTTGGTTGGGAAAGAAAATAAAATTTGGTTTATCAACCAAAAATTTCAAATACTAGTTAGAAATACACACAAAGAAATTAAGTAGTTAGTAGAATATATCAATCTGAAGATGGTGGGAAGGGTCTGGGTTAGAGGGAGGTGATGTTTGAGGGGACCAGAGAAAGAATAAAGATTTGCATAGAATGCAGGATTAAGCATAAAAAGGAAGAAGGGTATATTTTTCAGGGATTGAAATTATAATCCTATTGAAATTTGTAGTCTTGAATTTTGAAGTTAGATCAGTCAGCAATTTTTTTCCCATACCCTGATATTAAGTGTTTAGGTAGAGACATGGAGTAGGCAGATAGATATAATAGCCTAATACAGATTGTACTTAATAGAAACATTCAATAAAAGAAGAAATAACCAAAGTAAACTTTTCCAATCAGGAAGAGGAAGAAAGGGAGACATACTACAAACAACAGCAGCAGCAATTCTGATATCCTGACTATTAGACGTAGTGAGGGACCCTATCCTCTGTGTGGAGAATGTCTCGAGCGGACTCCGAGTCCACTCCTGGTCATTCTCCCTTTGTCCGGGGCCTCTACAGTGCTTTGCTTTGCCTAAAAGACACTGCCTTTTCCCTTATCCTCCTGGCTTTGACTGAACTAAACACTGATGCATGTACTCATCCGGGCCCTGAGCTCTTTATCAGCCCACTCCCTTCTGGTAGCTGGATGGGGCCTCACAGGTTATTCTAATTGGTGAACAATCACAGTCACTTTTTGTGCAGGCTGCTGGTTCTTTTGGCAAGACAACTCTCAAAAACTTTCTAATATTCTTATCTAGTTGATTCCAGTGACCTAAGTGTGTCAGAGTCCAGACTTACAGCTCCATGTTCTTTTTCTCAACAGCAATTTTTTTTTCTAAATATCATTCACGATTTTTCTTTGCTTTCTTAATTCAAGTCTATGTCCAAATGAGAAAACTGAATGAAGGTCAAGAAGCAACGATTAGAACTGGACGTGGAACAGACTGATTCAAAACTGGAAAAGGAGTATATGAAGGCTATATATTAACACCCTGCTTATATTTTTATATGCAGAGTACACCATGCAAAATGCAGCACTGGATGAAGGATAAGCTAGAATCAAGATTGTATGGAGAAATATCAACACTCTCAGATATGCAGATGATACTACTCTAATGGCAGAAAGTGAAGAGGAACTAAAGAGCCTCATGATGAAAGTGAAAGATGAAAGTAAAAGAGCTGACTTAAAACTCAGCATTCAAAAAACTAAGATAGCATCTGGTCCCATCACTTCATGGCAAATAGATGGGGAAAAGCAGAAGCAATGACAGATTTTGGTTTTTTTGGACCTAAAATCACTGTGGATGGTGGCTGTGACAATGAAATTAAAAGACACTTGCTCCTTGAAGAAAAATTATGACCAACCTAGTTCAGTTCAGTTCAGTCACTCAGTCATGTCTGATTCTTTGCAACCCCATGAATTGCAGCACGCCAGGCCTCCCTGTCCATCACCAACTCGTGGAGTTCACCCAGACTCATGTGCATTGAGTCGGTGATACCATCCAGCCATCTCGTCCTCTGCCATCCCCTTCTCCTCCTGCCCCCAATCTCTCCCAGCATCAGAGTCTTTTCCAATGAGTCAACCCTTCTCATGAGTTGGCCAAAATATTGGAGTTTCAGCTTTAACATCAGTCCTTCCAAAGAAATCCCAGGGCTGATCTCCTTCAGAATGGACTGGTTGGATCTCCTTGCAGTCCAAGGGACAGCATATTAAAAAGCAGAGACATTACTTTACCAACAAAAGTGCATTTAATCAAAGTGGTGGTTTTTCTGGGAGTCATGTACAAATGACCATTATGAATGATGTTATATATTTTAGATTTTTGTTACATTAGAACCATATCTTGAAGTGAAAATTTCAGTACTTTTAATAATAAATTGCTCCAGAGTCTCAGAGATATTGATATTTAGCTCACAAACCCAGGTCAAGTTTCCTTTAATCTAAGCAGAGTTAGGCACTATCTCTGCATGGACTTCTGTGGTTGGTGTGGCAAAAAGGAGAATGGGACAGGGGGTAGATTTGCTACTTCACTCAGAGTGTCTTCCTGGATTGAGATGAATCACTTTTGCTAACATTTAATTAGCCAAAAAAGATCATACAGTCTCACATAACTTCAAAATGGTCAGGAGAGTGCAATTCTACCACACCTAGTAGGAGAATATTAGAATATTTTTTAAAAGTTGTAGCAATTATCACATAGGGCATTAACTGCTACTGCTGCTAAGTCACTTCAGTCGTGTCCGACTCTGTGCGACCCCGTAGAGGGCAACCCACCAGGCTTCCCCGTCCCTGTGATTCTCCAGGCAAGAACACTGGAGTGGGTTGCCATTGCCTTCACCAATGCATGAAAGTGAAAAGTCAAAGTGAAGCCACTCAGTCATGTCTGACTCTTAGTGACCCCATGGACTGCAGCCTACCAGGCTCCTCCGCCCATGGGCTTTTCCAGGCAAGAGTACTGGAGTGGAGTGGCATTGCCTTCTCCTAGGGCATTAAAATGGAGAAGGCAATGGCCCCCCACTCCAGCACTCTTACTTGGGAAATCCCATGGACGGAGGAGCCTGGTGGGCTGCAGTCCATGGGGTCGCTAAGAGTCTGACAGGACTCAGCGACTTCACTTTCACTTTTCACTTTCATGCATCGGAGAAGGAAATGGCAGCCCACTCCAGTGTTATTNGAAGGCAATGGCCCCCCACTCCAGCACTCTTACTTGGGAAATCCCATGGACGGAGGAGCCTGGTGGGCTGCAGTCCATGGGGTCGCTAAGAGTCTGACAGGACTCAGTGACTTTACTTTCACTTTTCACTTTCATGCATCGGAGAAGGAAATGGCAGCCCACTCCAGTGTTATTGCCTGGAGAATCCCAGGGATGGGGAAGCCTGGTTGGCTGCCGTCTACGGAGTCGCACAGAGTCGGACACGACTAAAGTGACTTAGCAGCAGCAGCAGCAGCAGGGCATTAAAATATGTGTTAATTGAAAGAATGAGAAGATGTTACAAGGAAGTAAATAAGAATAACAAAACAAAACAAAACACATGGACACATTTTTTCCCCCCAGCGATAATAAGAAATAGCATGTTATCTAAGGGTTTGGTTAACAAAAGAGCCACAAGACAAGAAGAAAATTATTTACTTTGGGGATAACAAGTGATAACCTGCTTATGACCTGGTCAAGATAGAACTGTGAATTCAAAAGCAGGTATCTATCAGTGGTCAAGTAGACCAACTTATGATTAACTGAAAGCCTCTAACTGAGAGTGAAAATAGCATCTCAAATAGCATTCTTATGTGTATCCTCTGATCACAGAAGTATTTGGTGGTAAAAGAAACCATTACATGATTCACCTTCATTTCTCCTTCAAAGAGCACATTTTCCTTGTATAGGCAGAAGCCAAGACAAGTAATGCAATGAAAAGTTCTCTGGACTGGAAACGAGAGATCTCTGCCAACTTTCAACTGTATGAGCATTGATATACTACAAAGGGGTGTCTTTCAAACTTGACTTGCTTCCAGTCTCTATTGTGCTTTAGTTGTTTTACAAACTGAAATTCTCAATCCTCGAAGCAATCTGGCTTCTGCCTCCATTACTTGATCAAGAAACATCCACTGTAAGTTCTTCTGTTCACACTGCCTCTTTCTGATATCATACTCTCGTCACATCTCACCTAGATTATTGCCTACTGATCAACCTCTTTATTGCTGGCTTTCCCCCCACCCCACCCCCACCACCATAAATTTACTCTCCACCTGGCTTGAGGAGTAATCTAAAATTTAGTAGCCACTCATTCATTGTTTAATTGAAATTGAGGTTTTTGAATGATCTTCTTTACAAATTTGGGTGGAGAGGGGAGGAAAGGTTGAGGAAGGAAACAAATCTAGTCTTTGGTAAAGTCATACTATTTCCTCAAAAGATAAGAACTTTTCTGGTATATTCCTTTTCTTTCCCTTCAGCATGAAGTTCAGAGTGTTTTCATACACATAATATCCAATGTTGTGCTCCCAGGTTCCATGCCCCAGCAAAAGCATTTTTCTCCATCCCTGTCAATGAAGCTCACCAGAAGCAATTTGGTTTCAGCTGGCAAGGCCAGAAATCCACCTTTGTTGTAGTACCTCATGGATATATCAACTCTCCAGTCGTATGTCATGATATAGTTCATAAGGATCTTGATTGACTTTTCCTTCTACAAGGTATCACATTAGATTGTTACACTGACTGTATTATACTTCCTGAGAAGAAATAGTGTTTAGTCAAAATGGCTAATTTTCCCTTACCTCTACTGGAAGCACAAGGGGAATTTGCTCCAGTATCTATTGTAAAGACATTATAGAGCTCCTGGAAGCAAAATTCTTTAAATCATGGGGACCCCACTGTGACTGAGTCCTTCTGAAATTTCCAGCTCTTAGACATCCCCACACTGAGCTTTCAGCATTTGTCAATTACAGTTCAGGTTTTCCTAGTGTGGCACAAGTTCCTAAAAAAACGGCTTGTGAGTGTTTACTCTGGTAAGTTCTAATTCTCTTTATCTTCTCGTCTCTTCAATTTTTGACCTCACTTCTTGGAAAGAAATGGGGATCCATTAAAGTGGCTCAGACAGTAAAGAATCTGCCTGCACTGAGAGACCTGGGTTCAATCCCTGGGTCAGGAAGATTCCCTGGAGAAGGGAACAGCAACCCACTAAGGTATTTTTGCCTGGAGAATTCCATGGACAGAGGAGCCTTGTGGGCTGCAGTCCATGGGGTTGCAAAGAGTCAGACACAACTGAGCGGCTGCACTTTTTTGAAGGAAACAGAAAGAACTGGTGAACTTTTTCAGTTGTTTTCAGCTTTACACTTGTTAGGAAGATGCGGCAACTTCTAAGCTCTTTACATGGTAGACTAGAAACTGAAAGTTGTACGTTTTTCTTAAAGAAGTGCATATATAGTTAGGATGTCTAAAATCACACTTGCTTGCTTTTTAATGATACAGTTAGCTGCATAGGTTTTTTAACGTTATTATAATTTTTTAAAAAACTATATTGTGTATTTCCCATTGGTAGCTCCATGACAGACAGTAATGTTAAAGCTCACATTCCTTTAGAGTTTCATGCTGTAATTTAACTTTATATATGCTTTAGGTTATTTCTTAAAGAAATGAGAAGCTTGATGTATATACATTTAAGTGTTGGCATGGATGTTCATATTGAAGCTAAAGACTTTTTTCCTCTCAATGTATCTCATAATAACTATTACCCTGAATAGGCAATCAGAAATTTTTTGGCAGACCTCAATTTCCTTTAAAATGTTTCACTTTTGACATGAAACATTAGAGCATAGAAGATTAAATCCATGAGCCTAATACAAAAGATCCTCAGTCCTGACTTCAGATTTACAAAAGTATTAAGATTGAAAAGGAAGAAAATACTTAGAACAAGACCTCTTGCTCAATTTCACTTTCATCATAAGAGGAAAACTTGTCTTTGATTTTGGTCTACCTATTTCTCATTCAAATATACAGCAGTATTCTAGTCCAGAATAGAAAAAAAGACAAAGTATTTTTAACAGCAGAACCATAATCTCTTCCACTTAATTCTTATATAATGACTAAAATAGATAAGATTTCATAACCAGTTTGCCTCTTATTTAGGAATAGTATCATAATTCGATCCACCTCAAAATTAGAATATGTATTCTCAATAGACAATTAAATTGAAAAAATGTAGCAGTAGAAACTCAGGGAGTATGACAAAGTTTGGTGTTCAAAGTTGCACAGTTTTGATGGAAGGTTGGCCTCTTACATAGAATCAACATGCCAGAGAGAGATATATCCATTGGCTACCCACTCCAGTATTCTTGCCTGGAAAATCCCATGGGACAAGGAGCCTGATAGGCTCAGTTGTGGGGTCACTAAGAGTCAGACACGTCTGAGCGACTTCACTTTCACTCTTCACTTTCCTGCATTGGAGAAAGACATGACAACTCACTCCAGTGTTCTTGCCTGGAGAATCCCAGGGATAGAGGAGCCTGGTGGGCTGCCATCTATGGGGTCACACAGAGTTGGACACGACTGAAGCGACTTAGCAGCAGCAGCAGCATGCTTATGACAGAAAATTAATTAACAATGTAATATCAGATCTTGATCAAACACTATAGTTTGATCAAACTATAGTTTTATAGAGCTGAGATGGTCATTAATATGATATAATTAAAAGTTTGTCTATAGACAAAGCTAATATTTAGTTTGAAATGACTCAGCAAAAATGTATTACTTTTCTTAAAAAAGAGAAAAGAATACATTTACATTTCTGTATAGAATGTGAGTCTGATGACAGAACACTGTCTTTACTTCCTTCTTAAAAACTGTATTACAAGGCACACAAAAGCAGTACTGTTGAAAATAAGACCCCTCATTCTGAATTGTCAAGACTTGGATGTTTGTTAGCTAGGTCTGAAAGCTTAAGTGAAAGAAAACTCAATTTGTGAATTGAATTTTCTCTAATTTAACTTCTGTTAAATCATATTCTGCTTAGCAAATTTCTTTAGGTTAAATTATAGAGTTTCAAGTAACCTTGGCAAACATCCTAAATCAGTTAACATCTAATAATCTATCTTTATTTTATTTTTTGAGGATTTTTTTAAATATATAAATTTATTTATTTTAATTGGAGACTAATTACTTTACAATATTGTACTGGTTTTGCCATACATTGACATGGATCCACCACTGGTGTCCATGTGTTCCCCATCCTGAAACCCCTCCCACCTCCCTCCCCATTCCATCCCTCTGGGTCATCCCAGTGCACCAGCCCCGAGCACCCTGTCTCATGCATCAAACCTGGACTAGTGATCATTTTCACATAGGATAATATACAGGTTCCAATGCCATTCTCCCACCCTCGCCCTCTCCCAGAGTCCAAAAGACTGTTCTATACATCTGTGTCTCTTTTGCTGTCTTGTATGTAGGGTTATGTTATCGTTACCACCTTTCTAAATTCCATATATATGTGTTAGTATTCTGTATTGGTGTTTTTCTTTCTGGCTTACTTCACTCTGTATAATAGGCTCCAGTTTCATCCACTTCATTAGAACTGATTCAAATGTATTCTTTTTAACAGCTGAGTAATACTCCATCGTGTATATGTAACACAGCTTTCTTATCCATTCATCTGCTGATGGACATCTAGGTTGCTTCCATGTCTTGGCTATTACAAGCAGTGCTGTGATGAACATTGGGGTACATGTGTCTCTTTCAATTCTGGTTTCCTCAGTGTGTATGCCCAGCAGTGGGATTGCTAGGTCATTAGGCAGTTCTATTTGCAGTTTTTTAAGGAATCTCCACACTGTTCTCCATAGTGGATGTACTAGTTTGCATTCCCACCAACAGTGTAAGAGGGTTCCCTTTTCTCCACACCCTCTCCAGCATTTATTGCTTGTTGACTTTTGGATCGCAGCCATTCTGACTGGTGTAAAATGGTACCTCATCGTGGTTTTGATTTGCATTTCTCTGATAATGAGTGATGTTGAGCATCTTTTCATGTGTTTGTTAGCCATCCGTATGTCTTCTTTGGAGAAATGTCTATTTAGTTCTTTGGCCCATTTTTTGATTGGGTCATTTATTTTTCTGGAATTGAGCTGCATAAGTTGCTTGTATATTTTTGAGATTAGTTGTTTGTCAGTTGCTTCATTTGCTATTATTTTCTCCCATTCTGAAGGCTGTCTTTTCACCTTGCTTATAGTTTCCTTTGTTGTGCAGAAGCTTTTAATTTTAATTAGGTCCCCTTTGTTTATTTTTGGTTTTATTTCCAATACTCTGGGAGGTGGGCCGTAGAGGATCCTGCTGTGATTTAAGTCAGAGAGTGTTTTGCCTATGTTTTTCTCTAGGAGTTTTATAGTTTCTGGTCTTATGTTTAGATCTTTAATCCATTTTGAGTTTATTTTTGTGTATGGTGTTAGAAAGTGTTCTAGTTTCATTCTTTTACAAGTGGTTGTCTTTAAAGAAAGAAACAACTCTAGAAAGCTTGAATGTATTTATTTTCTTGAGAGGGACAAATATGTATTTGTAGCCTCATATCTTTAATTATAAAACATTCATGGTTTTATAAGGTAAGAACTATGGTGAAGATTTTTACTATTTAATATAATATAACCTTCACAAGATGGCATTTTCAGTTTTTAATTTTTGACAGGACATTTAGGCAATAAGTATTAAGAAAACTCAAGGAAAAACTAGAATTTGTAATATCTATTTAAAAACCATTTTTTCTTTTTTTATAAAGTTGAGATAATTTGGAAAATGTTGCAATGATATTTTTACAGTTAATCCAAAAGCACTAATGTTGAGTAAAAATATGCATCTGGAGAGACTTGTTGTTTTACTTAGACTTTAATTCATACTGCAGCCATAGGAATAATCTATTTGCCAAGATTAAAGAATTATTCCTAGATATATGTACCCTCAAACAAATATTTAAGGACAGTAATTTGTTACATTGTTTGCTCAAATAAAAATTTGACATTCTGAAAATCAGGGTTCACTAGAGAGCCCAAGTTAGATTAGAAATGGTAACAAAAAGTTTTTCTTAATTAATGTTTCCACAAATTGTCAAAATCAGACTTTAGAAAGCTTCCATGCATAAAAGGACAAATTTGGTCATTTCTGTAACCAAGATAATGAAAATACTCCANATAAAAATTTGACATTCTGAAAATCAGAGTTCACTAGAGAGCCTAAGTTAGATTAGAAATGGTAACAAAAAGTTTTTCTTAATTAATGTTTCCACAAATTGTCAAAATCAGACTTTAGAAAGCTTCCATGCATAAAAGGACAAATTTGGTCATTTCTGTAACCAAGATAATGAAAATACTCCATTCTAAATGTGTGTTTCAAAGCTTGAACCCCCAAATATCTTTAATTCTCTCTTAAAATTATTTCTCAATGCTGTTCAACTAGAGTTTCAAATAAAATATTAAATTTTGCTTTTGGTGATAGAAATCTGTGGAATAACAGAGAAGATATGAGACGGTGTGGATGAGGATGATGATAAAGAGGAGGAGAAGGAGAAGTGGTTTAGGGTTGTAGAAGAAGGAAAATATTATAGCAGTGATAGAAAAATGAGAAGAGATACTAGGAGCTGGAAAACAATTTTGAGAATTGCCTATAGACTTATTGTTAAATATATTATTAATATCAAGTGCCTCTTTGCAATCTAGATTTAATTCATTAAAGAAAAGGGTTGCATGCTTAGTCACTCAAGTCAAGTCTCATTCTTTGCAGTCCTTTGTACTGTTGCCTGATGGACTGTCCTGTCCATGGGATTTTTCAGGCAAAAATACTAAAGTGTGTTGCCATTTCATACTCCAGGGGATCTTCCCAACCTAAGGATGTAACTGGTGTCTCCTGCATTGCAGGTGGATTCTTTACATGCTGAGCCAAAAGAAAAGGGTTATGAGCAGTTTAAGCCTATCTTCCTCAACTGGCATCTGTCCAGCTACTACAGGAGTTCTAACTGGAGATACAGAATAGTACTTAACTAGGAGTTCTTTTAGAAGACCATCCATTCAATCACTTATTATTCACTCAGAAAATATACATTGAGCTTCTCTAAATGCTAAGCACTGTTCTAGGTGATGTTGATAAAGTAGAAATAAGGAACTCTGCCTTATAGATAGGGTGAGATGAACAGTAAACAAATAACCAATACATGAACTAGTTATAGATCAGATTTTTAAAAATATCCAAAGGTTGCTATGATATAGAGTAATTCTAGAGTGAACTAGTCTACAAATGTTGATCCAGAAAAACTTTTCTGAGCAGCTAATTTGAGGTATTTGAAATGAAACACCAATAAGATAAGAAGGATCTCATAATGTAAAGTACTAAAAAGAGAAAAATAAGAAGAAAATAGAGAAAAATAAATTCAAAAAAAAGTGTCCTATAACCTTGAGGAACAGAACAACAACAAAAAAACCTCCATGGCTGAAGTCTGGCCAATAAGAAGGACAATGATACACAAGATTAGGTGAGAAAATAAGCAGATCAGAAAACGCAGATCAGACATTGTTGATATTATTTTGCCTTCAATGAATTTTTCAATGGAAGAATGATATAATCTCCATATTTAAACGGTCACTTTGCTATCTCTAAGAAGAATGGATGCTAAGTAGGCAAATGTGTTGGCAGTGAGATCAGATAGAAGAGAATTACAGAAAACCAAAAAGAGAAGACCAATCTAGACAGTATACTAAAAAGCAGAACTATCACTTTTCTGACAAAGGTGCATACAGTTAAAGCTATGGTTTTTCCAGTAGTCATGTACAGCTGTGAGTATTGGACCATAAAGAAGGCTGAGCACTGAAGAATTGATGATTTTGAACTGTGGTATTGGAGAAGACCCTTGAGAGTCCTTTGAACAGCAAGGATTGAGGACAGGAGGAGAAAGTAGTGACAGAGAATGAGATGGTGGATGGCATCACTGACTCAAATGACATGAGTCTGTGCAAACACATGGGGTCACAAAGAGTCTCAGTCACGACTTAGTGACTGAACAACACCACCACCGAGAAAGAGGTGACATTAGCTTGGAGTGAAAGGCAGCTGTGGAGAGGAAATGATATGGACATAGAAACACATTAAATATGAGTAAGACTTCATGATGAATTGAGAGAGGTGAGAAGAAATAATCAAGGATGAATAACTGCTTTGAATAACAATGCAAATTCTGATATGGGAAAGATTGGGACAGGAAAATTTTCTTATTTTGAATTGTGTGGAGAAGGAAGATTAAAGCTTTCCATGTAAAATACTTGAGCATTTTTACTGCTAGTTGTCTTGAATTTTCATTCTCCCTCTTTTTTCCTAAATTAATAGAATCTCAATTTTTAGCTATGCATGTACCCCTATGGAACAAAACCTACATTTTCCAAACTCTCTGATAGATGTGACTATGTGACTTGAAATGTAGGCATAAGTTTTGAGAGTTCAAGTTTGGGAACTATGTTCAATAGAAGAAGGAATGTGCTCTTCCGATTCCTTTACTTCTCTCCTTCTAATTTAGACATTGGTGTGTTAAAGACTGCCAAATACATTGACATTTCTTCTACCAAGACGTATTTATTCTTTCCTTGTATCTGTGCTACATTTCTAATAAATTCCCAAGTAATACTGATTATTTGGTGTTTAAGACCAGAATTTTTTGTACCAAAGATGAAGTAATGGTCATCAGTATTACCATCAATGACTTTAGTTCATTTCAGTCATCCAGTTGTATCTGATTCTTTGTGTCCCCATGGACTGCAGTACTCCAGGCTTCCTTGTCTATCATCAACTCCCAGAGTATACTCAAACTCATGTCCATCGAGGAAATGATGGCATCCAGAT
>SJYA01000036.1:725903-735930 GCA_006410615.1 Neotragus moschatus | reverse complement strand
GGTTCCTGTGCCTTTTCTAAATCCAGCTTGAACATCTGGAAGTTCACAGTTGACATACTGCTGAGGCCTGGCTTGGAGAATTTTGAACATTATTTTGCTACTGTGTGAGATGAGTGCAATTGTGTGGTGTTTTGAGCATTCTTTGGCATTGTCTTTCTTTTGGATTGGAATGAAAACTGACCTTTTGCAGTCCTGTGGCCACTGCTAAGTTTTCCAACCTTCTGGTATATTAAGTGCAACATTTTTACAGCATCATCTTTTAGGATTTGAAATAGCTCAACTGGAATTCCATCACCTCCACTATTTTTGGTCATAGTGATGCTTACTAAGCCCACTTGACTTCACATTCCAAGATGTCTGGCTCTAGGTAAGTGATGACACCATCATGATTATCTGGGTTGTGAAAATCTATTTTGTACTTTTGTGTATTTTTGCCATGTCTTCTTAATATCTTCTGCTCCTGTTGAGTCCATATCATTTGTGTGCTTTATTGTGCCCACCTTTGCATAAAATATTTCCTTGGTATCTCAAATTTTCTTGGAAAGATCTCTAGTTAACCTATTCTATTGCTTTCCACTATTTCTTTGCACTGAAGCCTGAGGAAGGCTTTCTTATCTCTCCTTGCAATTTTTTGGAACTGTACATTCAAATGGGTATATTTTTCTTTTTCTCCTTTGTCTTTAGTGTCTCTTCCCTTCTCAGCTATTTCTAAGGCCTCCTCAGACAACCATTTTTCCTTTTTGCATTTCTTTTTCTTAAGAATGACCCTGATACCTGCCTCCTGTACAATGTCATGAACCTCCATCCAGAGTTCTTCAGGCACTCTGTCTATCAGATCTAATCCCTTGAGTCTATTTGTCACTTCCACTCTATAATGCAAAAGATTTGATTTAGGACATGCCTGAATGGTCTAGTGGTTTTCCCTACTTTCTTCAATTTAAGTCTGAATTTGTCAGTTAGAAGTTCATAATCTGAGCCACAGTCAGCTCCTGGTCCTGATTTGCTGACTGTATAGAGCTTCTGCCTCTTTGGCTGCAAAGAATATAATCAGTCTCATTTTGGTATTGACCATCTGGTGATATCCATGTATAGAGTTGTCTCTTGAGTTGTTGGAGGAAAGTGTTTGCCATGATGATTGCATTCTCTTGGCAAAACTCTGTTAGCCTTTGCCCTGCTTCATTTTGTACTCCAAGGCCAAATTTGCCTGTTACTCCAGGTATCTCTTGACTTCCTACTTTGGCATTCCAGTCTCCTATAATGAAAAGGACATCTGTTTTGGGAGTATTAGGTCTAGAAGTCTTGTACATCTTAATAGAACCATTCAACTTCAGCTTCTTCAGGATTATTGGTTGGGGCATAGACTTGGAATACTGTAATATTGAATGGTTTGCCTTGGAAACAAACAGATATCATCCTGTTGTTTTTGAGACTGCATCCAAGTACTGCATTTTGGACTCTTCTGTTGACTATGAGGGCTGCTCCATTTCTTCTAAGGGATTCTTGCCCACTGTAGTAGATATAATGGTCATCTGAGTTAAATTTGCCCAATCCAAGTCCATTTTAGTTCACTGATTCCTAAAATGTCCATATTGACTCTTGCCATCTCTTGTTTGACCACTTCAAATTTACCTTGATTCACGGACTTAACATTCCAGGTTCGTATGCAGTATTGTACTTTACAGCATTGGACTTGACTTCTATCACCCGTCACATCCACAACTGTGCTCTGTTTTTGCTTTGGCTCCATCTTTTCATTCTTTCGGGAGTTATTTCTCTGCAGTTCTCCAGTAGCATACTGGGCACATACCAACCTGGGGAGTTCCTCTTTCAGTGTCCTATCTTTTTGTCTTTTAATACTGTTCATGTTCTCAAAGTAAGAACACTGAAGTGGTTTGCCATTCCCTTCTCCAGTGGACCATGTTTTGTCAGAACTCTCCACCATGACCTCTCAGTCTTGGGTGGCCCCTCAGGGCATGGCTCATAGTTTCACTGAGTTAGACAAGACTGTGGTCCTTGTGATCAGTTGATTTTCATTCTCTCTGCCTCTGAGGCATAAGGATAAGAGGCTTATGGAGCCTCCCGATGGGAGAGAATGACTGTGAGGGAAACTGGGTCTTGTCNGACCTCTCAGTCTTGGGTGGCCCCTCAGGGCATGGCTCATAGTTTCATTGAGTTAGACAAGACTGTGGTCCTTGTGATCAGTTGATTTTCATTCTCTCTGCCTCTGAGGCATAAGGATAAGAGGCTTATGGAGCCTCCTGATGGGAGAGAATGACTGTGAGGGAAACTGGGTCTTGTCCTGATAGGTGGGGCCATGCTCAATAAATCTTTAATCCAATTTTCTGTTGATGGGTGGGGTTGTGTTCCCTCCCTTTTGTTTGAACTGAGAGCAAACTATGGTGGAGGTAATGAAGATAATGACAACCTGCCTCAAAATATCCTGTGCATCCTACACTCAGTGCCCCCAACCCTGCAGCAGGCCACTGCTGACCCAAGCTTCTGCTGGAGACTCCTGGACACTCAAAGGCAAATCTGGGTCAGTCTCTGTGTGGTCGCTGCTCCCTTCTCCTGGCTCCTATTACACACAAGGTTTTGTTTTTTTCCCTCCAAATGCCTGTTTCCCCAGTCCTATGTAAGTTCTGGCAGCTCAGTGGTGCAGTTAATGGCAACCTCCTCCAAGAGGGCTTATGCCACACCCATGCCTGCTGCACCCAGAGCGCCTGCCCCTGGGTCAATCCACTGCTGATTCATACCTCAGCAGAAGACACAGAAATGCAGGTCTGGCTTGGTCTCTGTGGGGTCTCCTTGTGTGCACAAGGTTTATAATGAGCTCAGAGGGTAAAGCATCTGACTGCAATGCAGGAGATTGGGGTTTGATCCCTGGGTTGGGAAGATACCCCTGGAGAAATAAATGGCAACCCACTGCGGTACCCTTATCTGGAAAATCCCATGGATGGAGAAGCCTGTAGGCTACAGTTCATGGTAGACTACAGTCTATGGGTTTTAAAGAGTCAGACAGGACTGAGCAACTTTACTTTCACTTTCACTTTCTAAGGATCTCTGAAGGGTATGGGGTTTGATTCTAAATGTGATTTTGCACCTCATACCATCTTGCCGGGGCTTCTCCTTTACCCTTGGAGGTGGGGTATCTTTTGTTGGTCAGATCCAACATTCTCCTGTTGATGGTTATTCAGCAGTGAATTGTAATTTTGGAGGTCTCTCAGGAGAAGATGAGCGTGCATCCTTCTGCTCTGCCATCTTATGTTAGAAAGGAAAATTTGATTGGAAAACTGGGGAAGAATTAATACTGAAATGGATTACAGAATGAATGAAAGAGAAGTGTCTAAGGACTATAAAACACTTTGAGAAGTTCTACAACAAAGAGTGAGAATAAAATGCCAAGAAAGAGATAAAGGGTAATGGAGGTAATTAAGACATGGAATATGGTGGCAAATGTTTCTATTATGAGGCAAATAATTCAAAGAAGAAAACCATATTGACAAAATAGGAAATCTATAATGAAATGGAAGAAACAGCATCTTAAAAGTAAGTAAAGACTAGCTTTTGAGAGAAGGGACAGCTCTTCCACAGAGAATAGGAGACAAAAATGTAAAGGTGGATTTTTAGTTTTGTAGTGAGAAGTTGAGAGAGGCATATAGTTCAGTGTGGACTGGCACAGGCTGTATGTGATGGAATGATAAGTTACCTTACTGTCCTCAACGTGGGAATGAAATGTTTGTCCTCTGTGGATTCATTCTCCTTTGTGTATACTCTTCTGTATTATTACTTTCACATTCCATGTAGCTGATATTGTTGTCTCTAAAAAAGATCACTTTTTCCCCTAAGGATATATTGTAAAAAAAAAAAAAAAAAAAATTTAAGCATTGAGCATAAAAACAAATACACATGTGTGTAAAGAAAGCATGCATATATCCGCTTTTTGAAGAAAAAATATTAAAAAGGCAAAGCAGAAAACAATGAAATTATTACAGACAAGGTACGAGTAAAAGGAGAAGAGAGGAAAAAGAGAATTACCCTCTTCTGAGAATACCTTTTTCATAGGAACATGCTTGGAAGCATGTTAATGTTTTACATATTCAAAATTAGTGAGAATTTGGGTGAAAAAAATCAAAGCTGAAACAAATGAACTCAGCTGTGTTTCAATATTGTATTAAAGGGATAAAAACAAACCAAAGGTAAATAAAAGATTTAATCAAAGTGACTTTATAACACAGGGTTTCCAGCATTATATTTACCATCTAAGCCACCAGGGAAGCCCCAGTTTGTGACTATATATCACAAATTGAAGAGCAGTATACTGGGATTTGGGGTTAAAGGCAAAGAGGTCTTGAACTCTTTTAGTAGAATTCCTTTCTGTAGTAGTATGGACGAAACAATGCTCAGATTATTACAGAGGATGTGTAGGTTTGAGCAAATGAATAAGAGTGGTGACATTGCCAGAAGCCAGGGTGTTTAAACTCTAGTTGAAGGAAAATATAAATATGGTTGGAGGGCAAGGAGAAGAATTATGTTGAGATTAAACTACAGCTGGAAGTATCAGTATGAATTTATGTTGTAAATACTACTTCTGTCTGTTGCAAAGGCCAATAATAAAGAAACTCCGGTGTCAGCGAACATGTGTAGAGTCCACATATGTCTATAACTCTCTCCATGAAAAATCAAACTGGAATCTTCAGATAATTTACCAACTCGCAGTCTAGAACATGGTGGGATAAGTCCAGAATAATTTATTTATGACTGAAAGTAAAGAAGTACAAAAAAGAAATCCATCACCAGTTTGAAGGTGATCCCACTAACCAAGCCTAAAACAAGATAATTAAGCAGGGAAGTAATGAATTATAAACCATAGGAGAAAAGTAGAAACACATGTATCCATACTGATAATCAACAAGTAAACAAGGAAAAAGAAGGAAGGGCTCCTCTTTAAAGATAGAATGCTAATCAATAAAAGTCAAGAAAGGACAGGAGTTAGAAAATCATCATTTTGCATCCATCATAAAGAAAATTTTTTCCAGTAAAATATGGAGGGAGATTTTTTGATGTGCAGCAGAATTTTCATGGTCTTACAGGGGCTGTCTGCAGATTGCTTTTAAGATACAAAGAGATATATGGCAATTCTACAGTGGAGGAACAAGACAGTTTTTGATACATTCTAAATTGCATCACCATTGAGGGATACAGACATATGTTGAACTTCCTAACTTGACACTTCAAATAGTGCACTGCCAGGGTCCAGCCCCAGTGGATCCAGGGAATTTGAAGCAGGGACAGAGTAGGCAAGGAAAAACTTATTTAGAAATATAAAAAAAGATTAGGAAGAAATAGNAAAAAAAAAAAAAAATTTAAGCATTGAGCATAAAAACAAATACACATGTGTGTAAAGAAAGCATGCATATATCCGCTTTTTGAAGAAAAAATATAAAAAAGGCAAAGCAGAAAACAATGAAATTATTACAGACAAGGTACGAGTAAAAGGAGAAGAGAGGAAAAAGAGAATTACCCTCTTCTGAGAATACCTTTTTCATAGGAACATGCTTGGAAGCATGTTAATGTTTTACATATTCAAAATTAGTGAGAATTTGGGTGAAAAAAATCAAAGCTGAAACAAATGAACTCAGCTGTGTTTCAATATTGTATTAAAGGGATAAAAACAAACCAAAGGTAAATAAAAGATTTAATCAAAGTGACTTTATAACACAGGGTTTCCAGCATTATATTTACCATCTAAGCCACCAGGGAAGCCCCAGTTTGTGACTATATATCACAAATTGAAGAGCAGTATACTGGGATTTGGTGTTAAAGGCAAAGAGGTCTTGAACTCTTTTAGTAGAATTCCTTTCTGTAGTAGTATGGACGAAACAATGCTCAGATTATTACAGAGGATGTGTAGGTTTGAGCAAATGAATAAGAGTGGTGACATTGCCAGAAGCCAGGGTGTTTAAACTCTAGTTGAAGGAAAATATAAATATGGTTGGAGGGCAAGGAGAAGAATTATGTTGAGATTAAACTACAGCTGGAAGTATCAGTATGAATTTATGTTGTAAATACTACTTCTGTCTGTTGCAAAGGCCAATAATAAAGAAACTCCGGTGTCAGCGAACATGTGTAGAGTCCACATATGTCTATAACTCTCTCCATGAAAAATCAAACTGGAATCTTCAGATAATTTACCAACTCGCAGTCTAGAACATGGTGGGATAAGTCCAGAATAATTTATTTATGACTGAAAGTAAAGAAGTACAAAAAAGAAATCCATCACCAGTTTGAAGGTGATCCCACTAACCAAGCCTAAAACAAGATAATTAAGCAGGGAAGTAATGAATTATAAACCATAGGAGAAAAGTAGAAACACATGTATCCATACTGATAATCAACAAGTAAACAAGGAAAAAGAAGGAAGGGCTCCTCTTTAAAGATAGAATGCTAATCAATAAAAGTCAAGAAAGGACAGGAGTTAGAAAATCATCATTTTGCATCCATCATAAAGAAAATTTTTTCCAGTAAAATATGGAGGGAGATTTTTTGATGTGCAGCAGAATTTTCATGGTCTTACAGGGGCTGTCTGCAGATTGCTTTTAAGATACAAAGAGATATATGGCAATTCTACAGTGGAGGAACAAGACAGTTTTTGATACATTCTAAATTGCATCACCATTGAGGGATACAGACATATGCTGAACTTCCTAACTTGACACTTCAAATAGTGCACTGCCAGGGTCCAGCCCCAGTGGATCCAGGGAATTTGAAGCAGGGACAGAGTAGGCAAGGAAAAACTTATTTAGAAATATAAAAAAAGATTAGGAAGAAATAGTATAGGAGGAAAATTAGTGGAGAAAAGAGGCTGAATAACTTGGTTTATGTGGAGAACTAATAAAACCTCTAGACAAGAGGTTTGCACCATCTACATTAGGCCACCGGTGCCCGTTTGAATAGCGGAGGGTGCCCAAGACTCCCTTTCGCGTGGGTCTTAGAAGCCAGGGCAAGTAAGTAGACATGGTGAGCCTCCATTTCCCAGATGGGAATTCAGCCTGAAAAGGAGAGAGAGGGAGAGGGAGAAAGAGAGAGAGACATGGGGGAAACCAGTCTTTCCAGTGACTGGCCCATCCTTTATTGTCCAGAAAGGCTTTTTATACTTTTGGTTTTACATAGAGATCAATGGATAATACAAAATTATGCAGCATCAGCAGCCCTTACTCTTATTGAGACCAGGCTTTCTCTCTGCATACCTAGTTGTATACACAGGTCTTAGGTGATTTACATCATCTTCTGGCCTGGAGGCCAATTAACATTTTATAGCCCTTTTCTGATAAGGGTCTGTCAACCAGAAAACTTAAACGGTGTTGTTCTTTTCCAAAATCTGGTGCCACTCTCAGAAAGCACTAAATAAAGTTACACTCTTACATAGCAAGGACACAACAATTTACAACAAAGAAAGAGGAGTACAGTGATTTATAACAAAGAGAAAATTAATTAACTCAAAAGTCTAGTGTTGCTAACATCAAAACTACTATATTTCTTTTTCTATATCCCAATTACATTGATTGATATCATTCAGGTGCCTAAAAGATAAAGAATATGGAGGCCTGGCAGCAAACATTAACTCAACAGTGAAACCCTTCACCAAACTAATTCTTAGCTCTAAAAGGCTCTATATCTTTAAGATGTTTTAAGCTTCATGCCTTTCGCGGTTGGAGGGCTGTAAACAATTCACAAGTGTAGTNTGATTGATATCATTCAGGTGCCTAAAAGATAAAGAATATGGAGGCCTGGCAGCAAACATTAACTCAACAGTGAAACCCTTCACCAAACTAATTCTTAGCTCTAAAAGGCTCTATATCTTTAAGATGTTTTAAGCTTTATGCCTCTCGCGGTTGGAGGGCTGTATACAATTCACAAGTGTAGTTAAACATGTCAGGCAAGTTAGAGAGCCATCAGAGGGATTTCACCTGAAACATTCATTTCATATGCAGGAGACTGGTTGGAACTCTAAGTTAACTTTTTCTAGAGAAAGGTGGTTGGGTATAGCCCCTGTTAATATCAGAAGAGCAGAAAGCACAGTACAATAAGGCAGGCAGACTCTGGTTTTTGGGCATAGATGCTCAGGAAAATCCAGGGGGAACCCCTGAGCCAGATCACACCTTTGCGTATGTCAGGCTTCCTTCCTCATGACCTTTGCCACTGGCGGGATTCCTCATGCTGGCTCCTGGCAGTGCACAGTGTGTTTTACATACAATTGAGAGCCAGGATAATATATAAATGTAAGACTAAATGTCAACTTTATTTTTAGGAGTCCAAAATCACTGCAGATGGTGATTGCAGCCATGAAATTAAAAGACGCTTACTCTTTGGAAGGAAAGTTATGACCAACCTAAATAGCATATTCAAAAGCAGAGATATTACTTTGCCAACAAAGGTCCATCTAGTCAAGGCTATGGTTTTTCCAGTGGTCATATATGGATGTGAGAGTTGAACAGTGAAGAAAGCTGAGCACTGAAGAATTGATGCTTTTGAACTGTGGTGTTGGAGAAGACTCTTGAGAGTCCCTTGGACTGCAAGGAGATCCAACCAGTCCATCCTAAAGGAGATCAGTCCTGGGTGTTCTTTGGAAGGACTGATGCTAAAGCTGAAACTCCAGTACTTTGGCCACCTCCTGTGAAGAGCTGACTCATTGGAAAAGACTCTGATGCTTGGAGAGATTGGGGCCAGGAAGAGAAGGGGACAACAGAGGATGAGATGGCTGGATGGCATCACNAGAATTGATGCTTTTGAACTGTGGTGTTGGAGAAGACTCTTGAGAGTCCCTTGGACTGCAAGGAGATCCAACCAGTCCATCCTAAAGGAAACCTGTTCACTGGAAGGACTGATGCTGAGGCTGAAACTTCAATATTTTGGCCACCTCATGCAAAGTGTTGACTCATTGGAAAAGACCCTGATGCTGGGAGGGATTAGAGGCAGGAAGAGAAGGGGAAAACAGAGGATGAGATGGCTGGATGGCATCACCGACTCGATGCACATGAGTTTGGGTGAACTCTAGGGGTTGGTGATGGACACGGAGGCCTGGCGTTCTGTGATTCATGGGGTGGCAAAGAGTCAGACACGACTGAGCGACTGAACTGAACTGAACTGAAATGTGAGGAAAATTCTACCAAACATAATAAGATACATTACTAAAAAGAAAAGAGAGGATCTGTAGTCTTCCAAAATGTTACCGTCATGATGACAACAGTTGAGCAATGTTCTAGATTAAAGGAGACTACATGAAATATGAAATTTTAGGATAGATCTTAGATTGGAGGCAGAAAACTGTCATAAAGAATGTCATTGACAAAATTGAAATATATAGACCAGAAAACAGAGAGTGAATCAATGTCAAATCCTTCAAAAATTTAAACTGTATAGTGGTTATGAAAGAATATTATTTCTCTTTGGAAATCTACCATGAAGCACTTAAGAGTCAAGGGTAAAAAAATATGTGTAGATACACAGACCTAATGTAGCACACTTACATAAAAGAACAAGAAATTTAACTGATGTTTATTTGGATAAAACATAAGACAGAAAATAGAAATAATGCCAATTACTTATAAATGAGGAAAATATTTTCGAGGATGTTCAGTTCACTTCAATTTAGTCACTCAGTCGTGTCTGATTCTTTGTGACCCCAGGAACTGCAAATGCCAGGGCTCCCTGTCCATTACCAACTTCCAGAGTACACTCAGACTCACGTCCATCGAGTCAGTGATGCCATCCAGCCATCTCATCCTGTGTCATCCCCTCTTCCTCCTGCCCCCAACCCCTCCCAGCAGCAGAGTCTTTTCCAATGAGTCAACTTTTCACATGAGGTGGCCAAAGTACTGGAGTTTCAACTTCAGCATCAATCCTTAAAAAGAAATCCCAGGACTTATCCCTTTAGAATGGACTGGTTGGATCTCCTTGCAGTCCAAGGGACTCTCAAGAGTCTTCTCCAACATCACAGTTCAAAAGCTTCAATTCTTTGGTGCTCAGC
>SJYA01000036.1:691493-722549 GCA_006410615.1 Neotragus moschatus | reverse complement strand
AAAATAAAGTCTGACACTGTTTCCACTGTTTCCCCATCTATTTCCTATGAAGTGATGGGACCAGATGCCATGATCTTCATTTTCTGAATGTTGAGCTTTAAGCCAATTTTTTCACTCTCCTCTTTCACTTTCAAGAGACTTTTTAGTTCCTCTTCACTTTCTTCCATAAGGGTGGTATCATCTACATATCTGAGGTTATTGATATTTCTCCCAGCAATCTTGATTCCAGCTTGTGTTTCTTCCAATCCAGCATTTCTCATGATGTACTCTGCATAGAAGTTAAATCAATAGGGTGACAATATACAGCCTTGGCGTACTCCTTTTCCTATTTGGAACCAGTCTGTTGTTCCATGTCCAGTTCTAACTGTTGCTTCCTGATCTGCATATAGATTTCTCAAGAGGCAGGTCAGGTGGTCTTATATTTGTATCTCTTTCAGAATTTTCCACAGTTTATTGTGATCCACACAGTCAATAAAGCAGAAATAGATATTTTTATAGAACTCTCTTGCTTTTTTGATGATCTAGCAGATGTTACTAAAATATAATATAATAGTTTCAAATTAGGGAAGTATATATCGATACTATTATGATATTTCCCAATATTTCCCAAGCACATCTGCCTAGGTTAGTTATTTTAAAATACAAAATATTTTAAAATAACTAACCTAGGCAGATGTATGTATGTGTGTGTATATATATATATATATATATATATATATAAACTCTTCAAAAGCTGTCATTCTGAGTCTCCACTTGCCTTGACCATAATATCTGAAATTTACTGGTGAAAGCAGATTTTATTCTGATTTCACAAAGCAGAAAATATTATGAACTTTAAGATACAGAAAGTCTGTGATCACACTTGTGTGAATGATAACATAACATAAAAAGAGTTATAGAATTCTTATTGGGTACTATATTCAGCTTATGGTAGCTGAAGATTATATCCATTAGGAAGGAGAAATTATGAGGAAATAAATATGGTATGACATTTTCCTTCTACTGTCAAATTTTACCCAAACATGCAGTGATGCTTAAATGGCCCCTATATTGAAAAGTTTTGTTTCTTCCTCCCACCTCCCTCCCCCAACCCTAAAATGAAATCTGTTAGATTATCTGCTTTCAAATGTGAATGAATAAACAGTCTTTTTTTTTTATTTAAAACAAACAAAAGTCAAACTACTGTATTGTAATTATGTTATTTTATAAATTATAACAAATTAGCTATATTTCACTTTTTTTGAAATCATATGTAATCTGTGAATTCCTTAGTTGACCGTTGATAGTTTTCAGATGAACTTTTCTTGCATTTAGCTATGGCCTTGTTGCTTTAGTCCTTTGTCTTAAAATGAGATTTGTTCAACAATTGGAGAGATTCTGCATATTTTAAATAATGATGTTCTGCTTGTGGTTCACACTGGGTGTTCATGTAGCCTTTGGAGACCTAAACATTTAAAAGGAGGGAAAATGCTGACTATAATTCTATGCACCATCTCGATCTGTTGTTAACTTGAAAAATTGGGGGTTAGCTAGGTAGGAAAAGGTTAATCTCAGAGATCTGGCTTGCAAAAGCTGTGCAAACACAGGTGAATATTTTGGGGTAGTGGAGAAAAAAATAAGTGTAAACAAATATCTATTGCAAAGGAAGTTAAAGCAAATTCCTAGCAGTATCATGGGCATAAATATTTAACAAAATAAATTGAAATCTTTCCTGAAAACCTGTTCCAAAGCAGAACATAATAGAATGATACTGATAATATCATGAGCTCTATTGATATTTATATGGAATGTGTGAGAACTAACATTTATTAAGCATCTATTGTGTGACAGAGCAGTGACAAGAATTTAAATATTGTTTATTTCTCACAACCAAACTATAAGCTATTTTTCCTTCATGTTATACATAAAGAAATCTTATTTTAGGAGTGGAATTAATTTGAGTTCACATACCTCAGAACTGGCAAAACCAACAAGTACATTGTGTTCAATTACTCTAGAGTTTTATGTAAACAAGATTTGTCTTTCTTGATGAACCATCATGTTTTCTATGAGAGTTGTGGAGCTCACTCTTAATCTACTTTAAGCTTTGGAATGTCAGGAAAACTGGGGCACAGTTTTATGCATGGTTGTGCCTCTCTAAGCTCAAATTGAACAGTCTGCCTCAGTGTTTGCAAAATTGCAGTTTGAACTCTTCTCAGTCTGGCTTCAAATGCCATGAGTGTTAAGTTGATAAATGTTTCATACTGGAACAGTGGTCAGTGAAGACTCCTTACTTTCCTTAAGAACAGGTGGCTTGTCTGAGATCTTCTGTCTGTAGAAGCTTGAAGACTATGAGGAAATGTGGTATCACTTGTTCACTGGAGTCCAAGGTGGGTCATCTGGAAGGAGGAAGCTTTTTAGTAGCTGAAATAAACATATGGTTGTTTCAGTCCATGAATTATTCATCTGAAGGGGCTTCCCAGGTGGTGCTAGTGATGAAGAACCTGTCTGCTACTGCAAGAAACCTAAGAGACAGGGTTTGATCCGCAGGTCAGGAAGATCCCCTGGAGGAGGACATGGTAATCCACTCCAGTATTCTTGCCTGGAGAATCTCATGGACAGAGAAGCCTGGCAGGCTACTACAGTCCATGGGGTCACAAAGAGTCAGACATGACTGAAACGCCAGCACAAGCATACAGTGAGGGAGAATTCAGGTACAAATATAGAGACAGAGCTGAGATCACTGAAAGTGAAAAGTCTGGGAGATGAGTGTAGAAATACAAACTTGTGCAACTACTTGAGCTGAGTAGCAGAGAGTTGTAACAAAACATATTGGGGAGGGAAGCCAACACTTGGCTTGTAGTATAATTTTTGCTGTATCATACTATTGATACTACTTGCTGTGAGTTGAATTAAATGTGACCTTATTTGGAAATAGAGTCTTTGTAGATATAATCAAGTTAAGATGAGATAATAGTGAATCATAGTGGGCCTGGGCGGGGGGTGCGGGGAGGTAGGGAAGATTTTAGCATAGAGATAAACAAAATTCTGAATTCAGATGCTGTTTGTAAAGTTCTGTAATCAACTTTTAAAACATAAAGTTTTGCTTGTTTCTGGAGAGATACTATCCTCACGGTAGCAGATCTGGAAATCAGAGGAATATTTGAACACATACACAGGAAGAATGCCATGTGAAGATGGAGACAGATATTTGAGTGACGTGTTTACAAACTAAGGAATCCCAACCACCAGAGCCTGGGAAGAGGCAGGGAAGGATCCACCTTAGATTATTCAAGGTATGCATGATTCTACAGAGACAACTGGATTTCATATCTCTAGACTCCAGAACTGAGAGCAGATGCATTTGTTTTCTTAAGTTACCCAACTTGTGAGACTTTGTTACAGAAGCTCCAGGAAAACTAGTACATACTCCCATTGTCTTGGTTCTCTTACAACCTGAGACACTAAAATAGCTTCTCTAATGCTGCNAGTGAAGTCACTCAGTCTTGTCTGACTCTGCAACGCTGTGGACTGTAGCCCACCAGGCTTCTCCATCCATGGGATTCTCTAGGCAAGAATACTGGAGTGAGTTGCCATTTCCTTCTCCAGGGGATCTTCCCGACCCAGGGATCGAACCCAGGTCTCCTTCACTGCAGGCAGACGCAGACGCTTTAACCTCTGAGCCACCAGGGAAGCCCATACGCAGGATATGGAAGCAATATAAGTGCTTATCAGCATATGAATGGGTAAAGAAGATGGAGCATTTATGTGTGTTCATATATATATATATATATATATGCACAAAATGGAATATTTCTAAGTCATAAAAAGAATTAAATATTGCTATTTGCAACAACATGGATGGATCTGGAGGATATTACACTTAATGAAATAAGTGAAAGAAAGTCAAATACTGTTATGTTTTCACCTATATGGGGAATCTAAAAACAAAAATGAATGAACAAATAACACAGAAACATACTCACGGACATGGAGAATAAGTAGTGATTACCACAGGGAGAGGGGCAGCTACTGCCAAGTCACATCAGTCGTGTCCGACTCTGTGCGACCCCATAGACGGCGGCCTACCAGGCTCCCGTCCCTGGGATTCTCCAGGCAAGAATAATGGAGTGGGTTGCCATTTCCTTCTCCAGTGCATGAAAGTGAAAAGTGAAAATGACGTTGCTCCGTTGTGTCCGACTCTTCGAGACCCCATGGATTGTAGCCTACTAGGCTCTTCCATCTATGGCATTTCCCAGGCAAGAGTACTGGAGTGGGTTGCCATTGCCTTCTCCAGAGAGGGGCAGTGTTGAGGGCAAAAGAGATGAAGGAGATAAAGAGCCACAAAATACCAACTATAAAATAAGTAACTGTATGTAACATGTAACACACAGAATATAGTCAATATTTTATAATCACTTTGTATGTTGGGCAACCTATAAAAATATTCAACCACTATGTTGCACTCCTGAAAGTAATATAATGTTCTTAGTCAACTATACTTCAATAATTTTTCAAAAGTTCCCTCTGTGATGAGACTGCAGTGTTTCATTTACTCTCAAAATGGTTTAAGATTTAGTCTTATAACCATCACTTAGAGGGTAAATTCACTACTCAAAATTTCTTTCTCAAGAACTGATGGCAAGATATGTTATTGACTTTTGTGCCTTTATATCCCCATTTGCCTTGACTTTCTGAAATCCTCATGCTGAAGTTGATAATGAAAAGTAGCTTTCTCTCATGGAATTATACCCTGTTGCCTAGAGGCAAAGCTTGTAATCTTAATCTTAAACAGGAACCCTACTGATGAAACATTTTATTTGACTCAATTTTATTATGGTCTCTACCACCAAGGTTCTTGCATTGTTCTAAAAGAAATGGGCCAGAAGGCAATATGAAGATAATCAAGTATCACAATGAGTAGGATTTGATTCACTGGATTGGAATTCATGTCCAGCCATTGTTCCAAGGAGTTAGGAAGCCTATGGTTTTGAATTAATGTAGCAATACATTAATTAATGTATTATTAATTAATGTACGTATACTTTCTTTTCTGCTTTTGTCCCTTGCTGTCTACCTGCTTCCTGTAAGCTCAGCCCATTCATGATTAGTTCAGGTTTCCAGCAGCTGTTCAGCTTAGGACTCTACTGCTGGAACTTTTGCTGCACTAAATAAATGGATGTGTAAGAAGATAAATGATTGTATTTAACTTGGAAGAGAAAAGTTACTCGTACTGTAATACTCATTACACTAAAATAATGGCACAAATATGGTGGGCGTGGAACAAAAATCCTGGAACTAAAGTCCCATATTAGCCAATAAAACAAAGATGAAGCAGAAAGACCTAACAATGGCCAAAAATGATGATTTTTAAATTCTGCTCTGATTTTTAAGTCACTGATGATGATTATTGATATAAATATGTTTAGGAATCTATGATATAACATAAAACTTAGTGAACTAGAATTTTATGTTTTAGTCCTGACTCATTTTATCATTTTACCTGTGAAAATTTCAGCAAATCTGTATGAAGCTTAATTTATGCATCTGAAAAATAGGAAATAATTGCCTATTAGTGTATTTATGAAATACAGAAACAGAAAAATGAGATAATTGTGAAAGTACTGCAACAGTAATAAAATTTTTATAAGATATGCTTCATATTTCAGCAAGAATTTTACAGGAATGTAATACTAGGGAAAGTTGGATAAAGACAGATAGATTTCTCTGAAGAAGTAAATAACATATCTGTAATTCTATATTATATAATGACAATCTAGGCCATAATAAGATAACAGAATCTCTCTCTCTGTAGCATCTTTGTGAAACATGTTAGTAGAAGGGTTTTCATATTCTGTGTTGAATATCATTATTCTACTAAATAATGTCTAACTAAATAATTATCTAACTAAATAAATGTCTAAAAGAGTTGTGTGTTTTCATAGGACCATTTTTATTATGTACAAATATGTAAATTTGGAAAGATGAAAAAAACACTTTATTTGGGGTGGTAGAATTATGGATGGTTTTGTTACATTTGTAAGTGGAATAGCAATCATCAAATATCACCTAAAAATTGTTCTCACTGGAAAGAATGCCAGCATGTTAAGCTAATGATGGATAACACTATTTATGTAAAAATTTGCTTTTGGCACCATTCTGAAATGAAAACTTTTCATTTTAATCCCTCAATTAGCATGAATAATACTTCACTTTTAATTAATCATCATCATAACTCATCATCAAATTATCAAATTGAGCTCTCCTTGTGAAAGGCACTACACAAAATAAAACAACGAAGATGAGCCCTGCCACTTTTCTATTCTATGAAACAATTGTAGAGGAGGTATCTACCTGCAGACTTTTACTGTTCATTTGTATTTACTCCTAAAGAGAAGGGTCTTTCTTAACTTTCATTTTGAAAATGCTACAGCGCAGGAGAGATTTCAGAGATGGCAAGCCAGGGAGCAACATCCAAAGTAACTGTCTGAAAGTGGGAGCCATCTCCCTATCTCTGCCTCACAGATGTGGGTGTGAAAGTTGTTGCTGTTTAATCTCTAAATTGTGTCCCATTCTTTTGCTGCCGCGTGGACTATAGCCTGCCAGTCTCCTCTGCCCATGGGGTTTCCTAGGCAAAAATAGTGGAGTGGGTTGCTATTTCCTTTTCCAGGGAATCTTCACAACCCAGGGATTAGACCCATATCTCCTGCATTGACAGGTGGATTCTTTACCATTGAGCCAGAAGGGAAGCCCATATCTCCCCTTAAATACAAGAAACATTCTATTCAGGCAAAATTAGCAGTAAACATCTATGGCAAAAAGAATCTGCAATCATTTTTCCAAGTTCATGCCTTCTTCTTTATTTATGTTTCCCTCACTGCCTCCACTGGAAATGATATTTAAGAAAGCCATTTAACAATATAACAAATTAAATACAAAGGAATAGTAAGCATCATTCCTTCTCCAAAGAAGGAATCATCTTTACTAATTGCAGAGTCAAGGATAGGGAACGCTGACTCTCCTCTACATGCTTCCATTTCAAACAGTTCCCTGTGATGTTTTGTTTTTGAGGAAANTTTAAGACAGCCATTTAACAATACAACAAATTAAATACAAAGGAATAGCAAGCATCATTTCTCTCCAAAGAAGGAATCATCTTTACTAATTGCAGAGTCAAGGATGGGGAATGCTGACTCTTCTCTACATGCTTCCATTCCAAACAGTTCCCTGTGATGTTTTGTTTTCGAGGAAACCACCTCCCACCATTGGGGCTTCAGTGGCTCAGCAGGTGAAAAAGCCACCCACAAAGCAGGAGACACAGGAGATACAGATTTGACCCTGGGTTGAGAAGATTCCCTGGAGAAGCAACTAGTTCCTTATTCTTGCATGGAATAGTCTTGCACTCCAATATTCTTGCCTGAAAAATCCCATGGACAGAGGAGCCTGGTTGGGCTACAGTTCAAAGGTTCACAAAGGGTTGGGCACCACTGAATGACTAAGCAAGCATGCACCCCCACACACACACCATTAAAACTGTCACAGAATAAAGCCCCTTAAGCAGCTATATAGGCATGAGTATTTCTGAAGTATGTGTGGGTGGTCTGTTAAAACAATAAAGTATAATTAAAATAGACCTCTTTACAGATAGGCCACTCGCATGAAAACATGAATATATATGGAAAAGGAAATGGCAATCCATTCCAGTATTCTTGCCTAGAGAATCCTGTGGACAGAGAAGCCTGGTGGGATGCCGTCCACAGGGTCTCACATAGTCAGACAAGACTGAAGCGACTTGGCATGCATGCATGCACTGGAGAAAGAAATGGCAACCCACTCCAGTGTTCTTGCCTGGAGAATCCCAGGGACAGGGGAGCCTGGTGGGCTGCCGTCTGTGGGGTCACATAGAGTTGGACAAGACTGAAGTGATTTTGCAGCAGCAGCAACATATATATGTATATAATTACATGCAATTTTGAAATAATATGAAGCTTCTGGGAGAGACATGTTATTAAAAGACTTTCAGAGCTTTTTTCTTTCTTCAGCAAATTAATTTTATAAGAAATAGAAGTCTTTGTGAAATATATATCTCAAAAGATATATTTTTTCTAGCCTCCACATTTATCTATTTAGCTAATTATCATTTCCATATATACATCTATATGCGTGCATACACATAAATTTATAAATATATATCTTACTCAAAAATTATTCTGCACCTGTAGCTCTATTTCTGTTTTGCAGATAATTTCATTTGTACCCTTTTTTTAGATTCCATATGTAAGCAATATCATATGCTATTTATCTTTCTCTGTCTGACTTATCTACAAAACATACATAGTTACACATGTAGAAAACTATAACTTATGGTTACCAGGGAGCAAGGGAGGGATAAATTGGGAGATTGGGATTGATATATATATATATATATATATATATACACACTCTATATATAGAATAGAAAGTTAACAAGGACCTACTATATAACACAAGGAACTCCATTCAATACTCTTTACTGGCCAATATGGGAAAAGAATCTAAAAAAAAAGAAAAAATGGGAATATACGTATATGAACAACCAATTTACTTTGCAGTGCACCTGAAAATAACACAGCATTGTAAACCAATCTTATGCCAATAGTTTTTTAGAAAATTATTTTGCAAAGAGCATTTCCTAAGCATTTTTTTCATCTTAAATTACATATGAACCTAGATTTTTAAGGGAAATCAGAGTTTAGATATACCAATTGTAAGTGGCTTTAGCATTGTGCTGTATTAGAAAGTATGAATAAAATATCACTAAATCATCATATTCAGAGGTTTCTGTGATGGTGTTCACTTTTTTGTTATTTATTTTTTTATGGAGGTAAGAAAGAGGTAGTTATCTCTTTTAAACTATAATCAAAGATCTTTTCAAATTCATAATATGTCCTACATATCTGTATTTCTTTCCACACACACTTGGTTCATCACAACATTTCCTATTTCATTTTTGCCTATCCATATTAGCCAAGATTCTTCAAGAAAGCATAATCAACAAAATGTGTATGTGCATACATACAGGCAGAGGTGGAGAAAGGTTGATTTATGCCCACACCTGACTGATGAGGCTCACCATGTTAGGGGGAGTCATATGTGTAACTCAACATCCACGGGTGCACATGTTAACTTAATCCAAAAATACCTTCACAGAAATATCAGAAGCATGTTTTACTAAATATCTGGGGACCATGATCCAGCTAAGTTGACTCATAAGATTATCCATCATGCCACCTGCTGAAAATAGTTGTCTTACTATTGACATCTGTGTGTCTCTAGAAAGTGTCTAAAAATGACACACTAGTGAATGTTTCTCTGTGATAAAACCAAGTGGAACAAGGGAGAAAAATAGGCCTTGAGAGTAATTTAAATCCTAGTTCTGCTGTTCTATAGGTGATTTAGCTCAATTAAATTAGTTACTTGAGTCATGCTTTTTCATCTGTGAAATGAGGATAGATCTTTCCACTAATTCACATTTCATTGATTTGCACCTATTTGAGAAATAGAGATTGAATCACTAGTTTCCTGCTATATTTAGGGCTTAAAAAAGCATTTAACCCAAATTGTTTTCTGCTTGTTAATTTCCAAAAATTTACATCCGTATGGTACCTAACATTTTCTTTTATATTGGATTGAGCAAATTTTGTAGGGAAAATATCTGAAATCCTCCATAGCTGTATCCCATTCCCTTTTGTTTATTTTCTCACTATTTGTTTTAAATATATGAGAATATAAAAGATAAAAACTAAACAGCAATTACCTGTAATAGTCTTAAAAGTACAAATTTAAAACTATAATAAATATTATAAATTATCTTTCTCCATAAGTTAAACTTCAACAGTGACTGATGCGTCTATCACAGAAACAAATTCATTTACATGGAAGTAAAGGGAGGACAGAATTTCTTGAGTTTTGCTCAATTCCAGTTTGACTGTTTTGGTATCTCCTTGTTTCTAATCTCTTTCTGAGGGCAACAGCTTGCCCTTGAGGAAGCTTAACTTGAAGCTTAAAGAGAAGATTCAATTATATTTCTTTGATTAGGAGTGGTCTTTGAACTTTAAGGCAGAGTGTAGGTTGTTTTGCTTTTTAATTTCCCCCAGTCTTAAATCTCTTTCCTGGTTCAAACTATGAAGAGTCTGCCTGCAGTGCAGGAGATGGGAGTTCAATCCCTGCATCAGGAAGATCCCCTGGCGAAGGAAATGGCAACCTACTCCAGTATTCTTGCTTGGAGAATCCCATGGTCAGAGGAGTCTGGCAGGCTACAGTTCATAGGGTCACAAAGAGTCAGACACAGCTGAGGTATGGAAACCAGCCAGTCTTAAATCTCACATTGTGGCTACTCTTTCGGTAAGAACTTAGTGATAGGCATACAGGGTATTAGAGAGAGAGAGAAGTTGCTCAGTCATGTCCAACTCTTTGCTACAGCATTGACTTGTAGCCTACCAGGCTCCTCCATCCATGGGATTTTCCAGACAAGAATATTGGAGTGGGTTGCCATTTCCTTCTCCAGAGAGTCTTCCCAACCCAGGAATCGAACCCAGGTCTCCCTCACCTCATTGCAAGCAGACGCTTTATCATCTGAGCCACCAGGGAAGTGGGTATTAAAAACAATAAAATAAGACATTTTGAGTGTGATAATTACAGTTTCATCATTGTCATTATTTTAAGGAAATTATAATGAGGAAAACAGTGCATTTTTTATTTGTTACTGAACACAGAATTAATTTTCAAAGAAGTTTTTGTTCATGTTAATTCTCTAGGTGGTATAAAGAAGGAACAGATGTATACTAGAAAAAAAAATTACCCAGTATTTGTTTTGCAAAGCGAAGAATGTAACTATAATTAAGAATGGCAATCTTTTTAATTTTCAACTGATATGTAATATATTCACAAATTATCAAAAATAAAAAACAAACATTCACATGGTATGTATATTTATATAGTTCAAGGACAAAAAATAAAGATCCAATGATTGCTCATGTGTCCACATTAAATGTTTAGACAAATATACACATGCACATGATATCATATTACATATATGTCAAATATATATTATATTCCTCTCCACTGAGCAGCAATTTATTTTTCTTTCTTGGTCAAACTTCATCACCCTTAGTTTTCTGAATCACAAAACTTTACAGGCAGAAAATCATCAACAGTTTTACTCCAAAGTGTGTGCAAATGTTTTCATACAGCTCTGTTATTAACAATAATGACCTCAGCACAATGCATTTCCAGGGGAATTAATGACTGGGGTTAATGGCCCAAAGCAAAGCCATCCAGTCATGAATCCCTAAGTAATACCCCGTGCTTTGATCATTATTGCTTCATTACAACATAAAAATAATCAGCACCAATTACAGTGGGAACTATGGGAACAGTTCAGCCTTGAAAATTAACTGTTTCTGGTGTAACAGTGCTGAAGATGTCATGGCTTCCAGTGAATTAAGTATAAGCAATCCTGTAACAAAAAAGAATTGATACAAATGACACTGAAATGTAATGTGATCCTGAGTGGCCAGTATTCCCACTGAAATTAGAGATGTGCATGGCTAACCAAAGGAAGTGAAATGAGCCTATGCAAATAAAATACCAAGCAAGTGAACCTAACCTAAATTTTTTGAAAAAGGTATTTATCTCATGCTCAGAAAAAATTTAAAAATGGATAGTGAATCGTGCCCATATTTTGATGAATTCCAAGAAAATAGTAACAAAGAAGAATGCATGCCTAAAAAAGCAAAAATAAAAATTTTTTATTAAGATCTAGTTATTTTCATTTTATTTTTATTGAAGTATGATTGATTTACAATGTGTTAGTTTCAGGTATACAGCAAAGTGATTCAGTTATACATACACACACACACACACAAACACATAGATGTATGTATGTTCTATTTCAGATTATTTTCCCATATAGGTTATTACAAAATACTGAGTATAGTTCTCTATGCTATATAATAGGTGTTTGTTGGTTATCACATAGTGGTATGTATATGTTAATCCTAAGCTCCTAATTTATAACTCCCCATTTCCCTGGACACTCATCGGGCAAAGAATCTGCCTGCAATGCAGGAGACCTGGGCTCAATCCCAGGTCGAAAGATCCCCTGGAAAAGGGAATGACAACCCACTCCAGTACTCTTGACTGTAAAATTCTAGGGACAGAGAAGCATGGCAAGCTACAGCTCATGAGGTTGCTAAGAGTCAGACATGACTGAGCAGCTAACACTTACCTCCCCCTTTAGTAATCATAAGTTTGTTTTCTATGTCTGTGGATCTAAATAATAAATTTTAATGTTTTAAACTATCACATCAATTTTCAATTATTCTGCATTTTCACATAATGTAAACCTTTTCCAAAGCGATGCATATATTGTTGAATTAAAGGATGCTTGGGTAAAGTCTTATAAATTGAACACAATATTTGTAACTCACTTGTGTCTGACTCTTTGTGACCCCATGCACTGTAGCCATCAGGCCCCTCTGTCCATAGATTTCTCCAAGCAAGAATATTGGAGTGGGTTGCCATTTCCTTCTCCAGGGGATCTTCCTGACCCAGGGATTGAACCCAGGTCTTCCACATTGCAAGCAGACTTTTTACCAACTGAGCTACCAAGGAAACCGTAAATTGACATATGTATTTAATAAAAATCAAAATGAGAATACATTTTCCTGTATTATAGCTTTGGCCCCAAAGACTATTTGAATGATTGCTCACTAACAATGTCTTCAACCAGAAGTTCAATAACCTTTTAATACATTCCTTTCCTCCATTCTGTCCAAGGTGAGCATTTGTCATGGTTATACTTGCTTTATTATTATTTTTGTAATCTCTCTTTCCTTGACTTTTAGAAAAATTCTTGTTCTTTCTGTCTAATCATTTACATATTGAATCTTTAACTATCTTCTTTGGACTCCATTTCTCTTCCCACTCTCTGTATATAGGTATCCATAAAGGCTTGTTTTCAACATAATTTTCTTTCCTATAAGTATCCTAATACTTCTAGAATATCATTGACTCCTATAAGTTTAATGGTTTTCCTTTATAGATGGATACGAAGTCTATTTCTCTATTTCAATCCTCTCCCAAATTAGTACTTTCTAACTCTCTAGAGTACATCATGAGAAACGCTGGACTGGAAGAAACACAAGCTGGAGTCAAGACTGCCGGGAAAAATATCAATAACGTCAGATATGAAGATGACACCACCCTTACGGCAGAAAGTGAAGAGGAACTAAAAAGCCTCTTGATGAGAGTGGAGAGTGAAAAAGTTGGCTTAAAGCTCAACATTCAGAAAATGAAAATCATGGCATCTAATCCCATTGCTTCATGGGAAAAAGATGGGGAAACAGTGGAAACAGTGTTAGACTTTATTTTGGGGGGCTCCAAAATCACCACAGATGGTGACTGCAGCACTAAAATTAAAAAACGCTTACTCCTTGGAAGAAAAGTTATGATCAATCTAGATAGTATATTGAAAAGCANCAACATTCAGAAAATGAAAATCATGGCATCTAATCCCATTGCTTCATGGGAAAAAGATGGGGAAACAGTGGAAACAGTGTTAGACTTTATTTTGGGGGGCTCCAAAATCACCACAGATGGTGACTGCAGCACTAAAATTAAAAAACGCTTACTCCTTGGAAGAAAAGTTATGATCAATCTAGATAGTATATTGAAAAGCAGAGACATTACTTTGCTGACTAAGGTCCATCTAGTCAAGGCTATGGTTNCACTGAGCAGAAAGTAACTTGATTATAGTTTAATCCTTCTATTGTTGGCAAATAGCAAATGAGGAAGCATTTACTGAGAGTAGATAGCTTTACTGGAGAAGGAAATGGCCATCCATTCCAATATTCTTGCCTGGAAAATCCCATGGATGGAGGAGCCTGGCAGGCTATAGTCCATAGAGTTGCAAAGAGTTGGACGTGACTGAGCAACTAACATACATACTGCTAGGAAAGATTTGGAAGCGAAGGAGAACCGTAGTGAAGAAATTCCTTGGACTTGTGCAATAACAATTATAAACAGAAATGGTTGTGCTACCAGAAGTATAGTTGCTGGGTTTTATGAGGCAGTNGAGGAGCCTGGCAGGCTATAGTCCATAGAGTTGCAAAGAGTTGGACGTGACTGAGCAACTAACATACATACTGCTAGGAAAGATTTGGAAGCGAAGGAGAACCGTAGTGAAGAAATTCCTTGGACTTGTGCAATAACAATTATAAACAGAAATGGTTGTGCTACCAGAAGTATAGTTGCTGAGTTTTATGAGGCAGTAGAGGAAAAGTCTTTGTTTTATGGACTGAATTTCTAGAAGTTTAACATAGTGCTCCGAATGAGTTAGACCATATGCACCCCAGAAGTGGACAAAGTGGAACTGACATAGGAAAGAGGATAATTGAAGATAGAGCTACAGAAGAATTGGGCCACAGATATTAGTTATGAAGGACCTCACCGGTACCAATGTGGAACATATATATTACTAATCGAAGTACTTGGTTGTCAGGGCCACCGTAATGTAGTCCGTTTCTATTGTTACATGAGTGTGTGTGTGTGTGTGTGTGTGTGTGTGTGTAGAGACAGAGGGTGTCTAGAAAGAAAGAAACAGAGGTATTAACCATCAGTAAACAAAGTGTAACTTATTTTAAATCATGAATTGATATCTCCTTGCACTTTAAATGAGTTTATTCAAAGAAGGATTTCATGACTTCTGTGGTGGTCCAGTGGTTAAGAATCTGCCTACCAATGACAGGGACACAGATTTGATCCCTGGTTTGGAAAGATCCCACATGCCTCAGGGCAACTAAGCCCATTTGCTTCAACTACTGAAGCCTGCCTGACTAGAGTTTGTGTTCCACAACAAAAGAAGCCACCGCAATGAGAAGCCCTTGCTCTGCAACTAAAGAGTAGCCCTCACTCACTGCAACTAGAGAGAGCCTGCACGCAGCAACAAAGACCCAGGGCAGCAAAAAAAAAAAAAAAACAAATAAACAAACAGAAAATATTTTTAAAGAAAATTCTTATTAGTACAAAAAAAAGCATTTTATTTATTTTGGGAGCGATGTTTTTGAACCAGGTGAGCCCATTTGCTATGAGTACCCATTAACTCTTTCAAAAAAAAGAGCAAGGTGAAACAGAATTTTGAAAGGAAAGTGGAGATGGAAATAAGTCAGTGAAGAAGATGTTCAAAAATAAAATACAGATAAAATGGAGTTCAAGTACAGAATACAAATCAAAGATAAAATTTTGAACTACAGAATAAGAATGTCATATGACTTAATAGTACAAAGATAAGAAAAGAGAAAAAAAAAAAAAAAAACATTGATTTTGGTGAAAGGTCAGAGGTGGCCTTCCTGAAAGTAGCTTCCACAAATGGTGGCACTTAAGTGGTTAAGGGGCTAAGAATTTATAGTTGAGGAAGTAGAAATAATGAGTGCAAGCTTGTCTTTAACTTATTAGAGTTGATAGTGTTGGGGGGGGCAGGTACCATGGAAAAAATTGTTGAGTGGCAAAGGTGCATTTATTTTTTGAGAAAAGAGAGCTGAGTAACATTATACAAAGTGGTAAAGGAGAATAATGCAAATAATATAAAAAATGTAATCTGCAGGGGAGGGTGGCAGTTCCTGCTAAAACTTTCTCTTTTGTGGTGAAAGTGAAAGTTGCTCAGTCATGTCCGACTCTTTGTGACCCCAAAGACTATACAGTCCATGGACTTCTCCAGGCAAGAATACTGGAGTGGGTAGCCTTTCCCTTCTCCAGGGGCTCTTTCCAACTCATGGCTCAAACCCAGGTCTCCCGCATTGCAAGAGGATTCTTTACCAGCTGAGCCACAAGGGAAGCCCAAGAATACTGAATTGGGGTAGCCTGTCCCTTCTCCAGAGGATCTTCCCAACCCAGGAATCAAACTGGGGTCTCCTGCATTGCAGGCAGATTCTTTACCAACTGAGCTATGAGAAAGCAAGTATAAAAGGGGATCAAGCATTGAATTCTTAATGCTGGAAAGCAGGCGAGTCATTACTTTCCTAAGAAAAGAAAAAAGGCTGGGAATAAAAGATTTGAAGAAACTTAAAAACATTAGAATAGCTACTGTAGAGGGTAGGAAAGGAATAGGGCATCAAATGAATATAAGGGCTATTGAGATACAGCTGGATAGAGCTCTCTGTGATAACTACAGCAATTCTTAAATGTAATCAGTCACTTTTATAGACTTTTTCATCGACTTTCAACAAGGTGGAAGAGAAAACAGAAGAAACCACAGGTAAGAGTGATTAAGAGTTTAGAAATGCAGTACAGGCCAAGGGGATGAGTGATTCTGGGGTGCCCTAAAGGAGATACTGAGATGACAGATTACAGTATGCAGCCAAACCAGAGAAGTGAGTGGATTCATTTCAGTTTAACATTTATAGAAGGTCTCCAGTTTCAAGGCCAGCGCTAGGTCCCAGTAGTGAAGACAGAGGGAAAAAAAAAAAAAAAAACAGGAAAGTGAACAGGTGGTGAAGGATCAGAGGTCACAATGGGAGCCAAGAGTCAAAAAGCCTCAGAGCAGATGTAAAAGTGGAAAATGGAAAAGAATTAAAAACTATAAGTCAAAGAAAAATCATTCAAGTTCTAACTACAGGCATACTCTGAGATGGGGATTTGCCAGATGGCAACTCTCTAATTGTAAGTCATTGCAGTTGAGGTCAAAGAACTCTTGTGCCATATAGGTTATCAAAGCAGTCAATAAAAGCACTAAGTCGAAAGGCGTAAAACAATCTAAGAAAGAAAACTTGTCACTAAAATCATCAAGATACATCTGTACAGCAGTAAACATTAGCCACAGGATTTTGAAATGAAGGAATAGGGAGGCTATCATGGACTTCAAAAGAGGAAGTAACAGCAGTAACGAAAGAGTATTCCAAACCAGCAATGAAAAATAAGGGTTGTATTATGTTTAGTTGTATAGAAGTGTCCAAAGGTAGTTGTATCATTTTAAATTACCAAGGGTAGTTGCATCATTTTGTAATACTACAAATAATATATTAAAATTCTTGTTCCTCATCAGCCTTATCAAAATTTAGTGTTTTCATTCTTTTGAATTTTAATTATTTCAGTGGCTGTGTAATATACTGTTGTGGTTTTAATTTTAACTTCTCCAATGATTTGATCTTGAGCACTTTTTCATGTGTTTATGGCCATTTATGGAGCTTTATCTATGTAATGTCTGTCCAAATAGTCTGCCCAATTAAAATGAGTTGCTTGATATTTTATTATTGACTTGTAAGATTTCATTATGAATTCTGGATACTGTCAGAGAGGATGAAAACATGGCTATACTCTTCTAGGTTCTTCTAGCTGGTCTAAAGAATTAAATTGACATGAGACAGATTAACAGGAGAAAATAAAATTTATGCATACAGGAACTTCATGTATGTGACTTGTTCCAAAAGAGAAAGGTGAAATGAGTTATATATACTATCCTGAAATAAAAAATGAGATAGAGGCCTCATTCACAGGATGATAGAAAGAAAAGTCAGTGTTTAATAATTAGATGTTTGCTCTGCCACACAGATGGGGCAATTTAGATATAATTTATCTCCAGTTATAACTCTCTTTCTTGGGAAAAATCCCCAATTTAAATTCTTCTAGTTACTTAACGGAGGGGTAGTAGTTTCTCTTGAATCCACAGGTTCTTGATTGTCTTTGGCTAACATACAAAATTGACATTTTGGGAGGAATCATTCTAAGCCCTTATAATATTGATCCTTTGATAGATAATACACTTGTGAATAGTTATTCCCAGTCTGTAGTTTATCCTTTTTCTTAAGAGAATCTTTTAATGGGCCAAAGTTTTTACATTTTGATAGTTTATCATTTGTCTTTTATAATTATTAATTTCTGTGCCTTCTGTAATACACCTTGCTCTACACTTGGTCACAAAACGTTTCTCCTATAGAATATCAATTCAGCATTATAGTCTTCACTTTTACAAGCAAGTCTATGATTCATCCTAAATTAATTTCAATGTATGGTATGACTTTGAGTTTGAATTGTTTTGTTCTTAAGTTTTCTTTATGGATATTCATTCTCCATTAGAATGTTTAACCCTCTGTCAAACACTGATGCAATTAAATAAAAATTAATTTAAAACAGGACTACTTCTAAGTTCTTTAGTCAATGAAACAAGTTGATCCCATTTAGCTTTAGATCAGAAAATGGCAACCCACTCCAGTATTCTTGCCTGGAGAATCCCAGGGACAGGGGACCCTGGTGGCCTGCCGTCTATGGGGTCGCACAGAGTCGGACATGACTGAAGCGACTTCACAGCAGCAGTAGCAGTCTCAGATAGTGCTAGTGGTAAAGAACCCACCTACCAATGCAGGAGACATTAAGAGACTTGGATTCGATGCCTGGATTAGGAAGATTCCCTGGAGGAGGGCCTGGCAACCCACCCTAGTATTCTTGCCTGGAGAATCCCCTGGACAGAGGAGCTCCACTTGCTATAGTCCATGGGTTGGAAAGAGTCAAATACGACTTTAGTGACAGCATGCACACTTTATTTGCTATGTTTATAGCAAATCTTAAAGTCAGCTAGTGTAAGTTATCCAACTTGGCTCTTTCTTTAGAAGAATGTTTAGAATATTCTAGGTCTTTTAATTTCTACCTAAATTTTGGAATCAACTTGCAAATTTCTTCCCAAAAAGCCTGGGGTAATCAGAATTGGAATTGCATTGAATCTATAGTTTAATTTGGGGATCAGTGACACTTAACAATGTTGAGTCTTTTGGTCCATGAGTATTGTACATCCCTTATTTAGAGGTCCTTTAATTTTTGTCAGCAATATTTTGAAGCATTCAGTGTAAAAAGGTTGTACTTTTATTATTTTATTCTTAATATTTTGTTTTTTGATCCTATTCTTTTTTTTAATTCTAAATGCAAATTTTAATTGTCAGTGTTATTTTTCAATTGTTTTTTGTTCTTTATATAAAAAATTATTATTGTATATACTGATCCCATATCCAGTTAATTTGCTAAATTCATTTAGTAATGATAGTATTTCCTTTATAGATACCTTAAATTATCTTAATTTAAAAAAGAAAATTATCATATGTGATTAACAAATGTTTTACTACCTCCTTTAAGGTTTATTTATCTTATAGCATATTTTCTTACTTAATGCATTGGGTTCTCAAGTCAAGAATATTGAAGTGGTTTGCCATTCCCTTCTCCAGTGGACCACATTTTGTCAGCCCTCTCCACCATGACCCTTCTGTCTTATGTGACATCACACTGCATGGCTCAGTTTCATTGAGTTAGACAAGGCTGTGGTCCATGTGATCAGATTGGCTAGTTTTCTGTGATTGTAGTTTCAGTCTGTCTGCCCCCTGATGCCCTCTCTCAGCACCTACTGTCTTACTAGGGTTTCTCTTACCTTGGAACTCCTGGGTCGGTAGGTGCCCAATATGCTTCTGGAGATCAGTGGAGAAATAACTCCAGACAGAATGAAGGGATGAAGCCAAAGCAAAAACAACACCCAATTATGGGTTGGACTGGTGATAGAAGCAAGGGCTGATGCTGTAAAAACAATATTGCATAGGAAACTGGAATGTCAAGGAAATTAGAAGTGGTCAAACAGGAGATGGCAAGAGTAAACCTCGACATTCTAGGAATCAGCGAACTAAAATGGACTGCAGTTAGTGAATTTAACTCAGATGACCATTATATCTACTACTGTATGAAAGAACCCCTTAGAAGAAATGGAGTAGCCATTACTGTCAACAAAAGAGTCCAAAATATAGTACATGGGTGCAGTCTCCAAAACGATAGAACGATCTTTGTTCGTTTTAAAGGCAAGCCATTCAATACCATGGTAACCCAAGTTTATGCCCCGACCAGTAATGCTGAAGAAGCTGAAGCTAAATGGTTCTATGAAGACCTACAAGATCTTCAATAGCTAACACTCAAAAAAGATCTCCTTTCCATTATAGGGAACTGGAACGCAAAAGTAGGAAGTCAAGAAAGACTTGGAATAGCAGGCAAATTTGGCCTTGGAGTACAGAATGAAGCAGGGCAAAAGCTGATAGGGTTTTGCCAAGGAATGCACTTGTCATAGCAAACACCTTCTTCCAACAACACAAGAGAAGATTTTACACACGGACATCACCAGATGGTCAACACTGAAATCAGATTGATTATATTCTTTGTAGCCAAAGATGGAGAAGCTCTATACAGTCAGCAAAAACAAGACCAGGAGCTGACTGTGGCTGGGATCATGAACTCCAATTTTTGCCAAATTCAGACTTAAATTGAAGAAAGTAGGGAAAACTAGTAGACCATTCAGGAATGATCTAAATCAACTCCCTTATGATTACACAGTGGAAGTGAGAAATAGATTTAAGGGCCTAGATCTGATAGATAGAGTCCTTAATGAACTATGGATGGAGGTTCATGACATTGCACAGGAAACAGGGATCAAGACCATGCCCAAGAAAAAGAAGTGCAAAAAAGCAAAATGGCTGTCTGAGGAGGGCTTACAAATAGCTGTGAAAAGAAGAGAAGTATAAAGCAAAGAGGAAAGGAAAGATATACCCATTTGAATGCAGAGTTACAAAGAATAGCCAGGAGAAATAAAGCCTTCCTAAGCAATCAATGCAAAAAAATAGAGGAAAACAATAGAATGGGAAAGACTAGGGATCTCTTCAAGAAAATTAGAGCTACCATGGGAACACTTCATGCAAGTTCAGTTCAGTTCAGTTCAGTCACTCAGTCGTGTCTGACTCTTTGTGACCCCAAGAATCGCAGCACGCCAGGCCTCCCTGTCCATCACCAACTCCCGGAGTTCACTCAGACTCATGTCCATTGAGTCAGTGATGCCATCCAGCCATCTCATCCTCTGTCATCCCCTTCTCCTCCTGCCCCCAATCCCTCCCAGCATCAGAGTCTTTTCCAATGAGTCAATTCTTAGCATGAGGTGGCCAAAGTAGAGTTTCAGATTTAGCATGATTCCTTCCAAAGAAATCCCAGGACTAATCTCCAAGATGGGCTCAAAAAAGGACAGAAATGGTATGGACCTAACAGAAACAGAAGATATTAAGAAGAGGTGCCAAGAATACACAGAAGAAATGTACAAAAAAGATGTTCACAACCCAGATATTCACGATGGTGTGATGACTCACTTAGAGCCAGACATCCTGGAATGTGAAGTCAGGTGGACCTTAGGAAGCATCACTATGAACAATGCTAGTGGAGGTGATGGAGTCCCAGTTGAATTATTTCAATCCTAAAAGATGATTGTGTGGAAGTGCTGCACTCAATATGTCAGCAAACTTTGAAAACAGCAGTGGCCACAGGACTGGAAAAGGTCAGTTTTCATTCCAATCCCAAAGAAAGGAAATACCAAAGAATGGTCAAACTACCAAACAGCTGCACTCATCTCACACACTAGTAAAGTAATGCTCAAAATTCTCCAAGCCAGGCTTCACCAATACATAAACTGTGAAATTCCAGATGTTCAAGCTGTTTTTAGAAAAGGCAGAGGAACAGGAGATCAAATTGCCAACATCCGCTGGATCATCGATAAAACAAGAGAGTTCCAGAAAAACATCTACTTCTGCTTTATTGACTATACCAAAGCCTTTGACTCTGGGATCACAATTAACTCTGAAAAATTCTGAAAGTGATGGGACTACCAGACCACCTGGCCTGCCTCTTGAGAAACCTGTATGCAGGTCAGGAAGCAACAGTTAGAACTGGACATGAAACAACAGACTGGTTCCAAATAGGAAAAGGAGTACGTCAAGGCTGCATATTGTCACCCTGCTTATTTAACTTCTATGCAGTGTACATCATGAGAAACTGCGTGGCTGGAAGAAGCAAAATTGCCTGGAATCAAAATTGCCAGGAGAAATATCAATAATCTCAGATATGCAGATGACACCACCCTTATGGCAGAAAGTGAAGAGGAACTAAAAAGCCTCTTGATGAAAGTGAAAGAGGAGAGTGAAAAAGTTGGCTTAAAGCTCAACGTTCAGAAAACTAAGATCATGGCATCTGGTTCCATCACTTCATATCAAATAGATGGGGAAACTGGAAACAGTGTCAGACTTGATTTATGGGCTCCAAAAGCACTGCAGATGGTGATGCACCCATGAAAGTAAAAGATGCATACTCCTTGGAAGAAAAATTGTGACCAACCTAGACAGTATATTGAAAAGCAGAGACGTCACTTTGCCAACAAATGTCCATCTAGTCAAGGCTATGGTTTTTCCAGTAGTCATGTGTGGGTGTGAGACTGTAAAGAAAACTGAAAGCCGAAGAATTGATGCTTTTGAACTGTGGTGTCGGAGAAGACCCTTAAGAGTCCTTTTGACTGCAAGAAGATCCAACCAGTCCATCCTAAAGGAGATCGGTCCTGGGTGTTGATTGGAAAGACTGATGTTGAAGCTGAAACTCCAAACTTTGGCCACCTGATGCAAAGAGTTGACTCATTGGAAAAGACTCTGATGCTGGGAGGGATTGGGAGCTGGAGAAAAAGGGGATGACAGAGGATGAGATGGTTGGATGGAATCATGGACTCAATTGTCATGAGTTTGGATAAACTCCAGGAGTTGGTGATAGACAGGGAGGCCTGGCATGCTGCAGTTTATAGGATCACAAAGAGTCGGACACGATTGAGCGACTAAATTGAGCTGAATTGATTGCATTGGGAAAGATTTCCAATAACATATTGAATATAGGTTGTGCGGGCAGAAACACTCATCTCATTTCTGATTTTATGGGGAAAGTGGTTCATCTTTGATCCTATGTGACATGTTAGCTGAAGGAATTTGTATATTCTTTTCATCAAATCAAAGATGTTCTTTCTATTCATCTTTCCTGAGAGCTTTTATAATGACTGGGCATTTAATAGTTTAAGGTTTTCTTAACTTATTGAAATTATTATATGAGTTTTATCCTGATAATGGGGTAAGCTGCATTAATTTTTTTTTTCAATTTACTAGTGCCTTACTTTGTGAGTTTGGGGTAGCAATGGGAACTGTAACTTCTCGAGTTCTCCAACGATCTCCATTTCAGCTTTTCTGAATCTTGGGCCAAGTGCATATGCAACCATGGGTGACTGATACCTGTTTCTTTCACAGGTTACCCACGACATGAATGTTGGAGGTGGTAAGAGGGTTCTAGCTCTACTTTGAATTTTTTAAGTGTTTAAACCAACTTAGCATTCCTATTATTATTACCCTCTTGGTCAGTATAAAATTGCAGAATTGTATTAGCTGATGTTTTGTAGAGAATATATGCATATATTTTTCATAAAATATAGTTGTCTGTAGTTTTTTTTCCCTTGTAATGACTTTGTTTAATTTTGTTATCAGGGAAATTAATGTTTTATTAAACAAATTGAAAGTATTTTCTACTTAATTTTCTGAAACAGTTTGTGTAGGCTTTGTATTATGTATCCCTCAAATATTTGCTAGAATTCACCTATGAGCCTACCTAGGGCTGCAGCTTTCTTTGTGAATAAGTTTTGATAATAAATTTAGCTTATTTAATATATGTAGAAATACTAAAGTTTTCTACTAATCTTATATAAATGTTTGATATGTTGATTCTTCATGGAATTTGTTCATTCTAAAATTTCCTCTGCAGTTTTGTGTTATTTTCATTGTGTAGAATTTCATTTTTATTTAACTATTTGATTTTGGCTAACCCAGGTGGCTCAACGGTAAAGAATCTGCCTGCCAAGGTGAGACGCAGGTTCAATTCCTGGGTTACGAAGAACTCCTGAAGAAGGAAATATTAACTCCTCCAGTATTCTTGCCTGTGAAATCCATGGACACAGGAGACTGGCAAACTATAGTCCATGAGGTCACAAAAGAGTCAGACACGATTTAGCAACTAAACAACAACAAAGTTTTTTGCAGTATATTCGGTGCCTAGGGATTTCAATATATATCTTTAACATTTCACTGTTTCAATTCAGTTCAATTCAGTTGCTCAGTCGTGTCTGACTCTTTGCAACCCCATGAATCGCAGCACGCCAGGCCTCCCTGTACATCATCAACTCCCGAAATTCACTCAGACTCATGTCCATCGAGTCAGTGATGCCATCCAGCCATCTCATCCTCTGTTGTCCCCTTCTCCTCCTGCCCCCAATCCCTCCCAGCATCAGAGTCTTTTCCAATGAGTCATCTCTTTGAATGAGATGGCCAAAGTACTGGAGCTTCAGCTTTAGCATCATTCCTTCCAGAGAAATCCCAGGGCTGATCTCCTTCAGAATGGACTGGTTGGATCTCCTTGCAGTCCAAGGGACTCTCAAGAGTCTTCTCCAACACTACAGTTCAAAAGCATCAATTCTTCGGCGCTCAGCCTTCTTCACAGTCCAACTCTCACATCCATACATGATTACTGGAAAAACCATAGCCTTGACTAGATGGACCTTAGTCGGCAAAGTAATGTTTAGTCAGTATTAAAATTGTACCATTTCATATAAAATTTAAGAAACTTAAGAAACTCGTAGCCATACAGGCCCACTTACCTCATCTCCTCCATTCAGAGTTTACAGGTGTTATTATGTTTCAAGATATAAGTAAGTGAGAGTATGCATGTATTCTGTATGGAATATATTTTATTTTTAACTGAAGTTTGAACTATGAATGCAAGGACTCTGCACCACCACCCTTGCCTGCCAATGATTAAATGATTTAAAAGCATTTACTAATTGCTTCAACAATGTCATTTTAAAAATTTCAGGGAGACTTATCTAAGGATGCAAATATGCAAAACAGGAATAATATTAGCCACATCAAAGAACTGTCATTAAATAAAAGAGAATGTTTTTTCAAACTAATGGGATGAGTCTTGCTCTTGTATTTCTTAATATAAACTATACATTATAATCACCATGTTGGTAGCATCTTTGAAGAACAATGTTAATTTATACTGAACTCAGCATGAAGATTTATATTAATAATTATAGTGGTATTTATTTTAAAATTTAAAAACACTGTCCTTTAGCAATATTTGATGAAAGCATCATTTATGTCTCAGTACTCTTGCCTGGAAAATCTCATGGAGCCTGGTAGGCTGCAGTCCATGAGGTCGCTAAGAGTCGGACACGACTGAGTGACTTCACTTTCAGTTTTCACTTTCATGCATTGGAGAAGGAAATGGCAACCCACTCCAGTGTTCTTGCCTGGAGAATCCCAGGGACTGGGGAGCCTGATGGGCTGCCGTCTATGGAGTCTCAGAGAGTCGGACACGACTGAAGCGACTTAGCAGCAGCAGCAGCAGCATGAATGAATTCATCAAAGTAAAGTGAATGTCACTCAGTCATGTTTGATTCTTTGCAACCTCATGTTTGATTCTTTGCAATCCTCATACAGTCCGTGGAACTCTCTAGGCCAGAGTACTGGAGTGAGTTCCCATTCCCTTCTCCAGGGGATCTTCCCAACCCAAGAATTGAATCCAGGTCTCCCACATTGCACGTGGATTCTTTACCAGCTGAACCACAAGGAAAGTCAGATAGAAGATGTATCAGATATCAAACTGATAAAAACAGATACTTATACTTGATCTTAGCCAAAAGGCTGAGAAGCAATTCATCAAACCAAATCCCTTTCTAAAAGCAAGTTCTTATATGTTGTATCAGGCAATAAGAATTAGGTAAGTTCTTGGTCCAAAAGACAAAGTTAAAAACCAGGGGATATGGGGAGGAATCCATCTTATTTTTCTTTCACTAATGTTTATACTCTTTCATCTTGTCATATTACTCCTTGAGACCATTTTTCATGTGACAATTTCTATGCCCTAAATAGATACACACACACAAATACACATTCACTCAAATAAAATGCACAGCACAGGAAGTAGCTATCACAAGTTAGAAAGTTTGATGAGAATGATGAGTTGGAAGGAAGGTCATCAAACTTCAAGATAGATTGCAAAGCAAGGACAAAGTAAAAAGAATGTGCTTTACATAAAACTTTATCTAGTCAAGTAATCTGCCAGAAAGAGCCACGGTAGACAGAGCCATTAATTTCTTAGTTTAATAGTTTGAGATGAATTGCTTTAATGAGTGCTCTGTTCAGAATTGAAGGTACTGTAAGCCTTTGTAGCCAGCATAATTGAAGTAGAGCGATTACCTCAATGCCAATAACTGAATTTTGGTCATAACAATGAACAAACGATTTTGCAGATTTTTATCATCACATGAAAACACTATTTAAATAATAAACATTTTTAGACTAATGAGTTTATTAATGGTAAATGAAACAAATGATCTGAAACAGGGTGAGGAGATAAAAAAAAAACAAAAAACTAGCATTAAATGATCTACCAAAGAAATTAATTTCAGATCCAGGTAAGTTTGAGATGTAGTAACTTTTCACTATGTTGTTAGAAATTACAGATTAGAATATGTGTAACTGTTCAGTTAATGAAATAACTGGTGGACAAAAGTAAGTGTTATTTAAAATTATTCTTGACATTAAAGTCAAATATATATTTATATAGATGTCATAAACATATAGGCTTCCCTAGTGGCTCAGACGGAGAAGGCAATGGCACCCCACTCCAGTACTCTTGCCTGGAAAATCCCATGGATGGAGGAGCCTGGTGGGCTGCAGTCCATGGGGTCACTAAGAGTCAGACACGACTGAGTGACTTCACTTTCACTTCTCACTTTCATGCATTGGAGAAGGAAATGGCAACCCACTCCAGTGTTCTTGCCTGGAGAATCTCAGGGACGAGGGAGCCTGGTGGGCTGCCGTCTATGGGGTCACACAGAGTCGGACACGACTGAAGCGACTTAGCAGCAGCAGCAGTGGCTCAGACAGTACAGTGTCTGCCCACAATGCAGGAGACCTGGGTTTGATCCCTGGGTCGTGAAGATCCCCTGGAGAAGGAAATGGCAACCCACTCCAGTACCCTTGCCTGGAAAATCCTATGGACGGAGAAGCCTGGTAGGCTACAGTCCATGGGGTCACAAAGAGTCAGGTACAATTTAATGACTCACTTTCACTTTATAAACATATAAAAATCTTCTCAAAAATTGGAATCCTTTGTATTTTTTAACAACATACATGAATACATGTATAACATTATAATACACGTGATTGGTAAGCTCAGCGGGGATTATGACCATTTTATTTTAGAAAACTTCCTTCAATGCACAAATCTATTTAGAAAGATGGCAATGATAACCCTGTATGCGAGACAGCAAAAGAGACACAGATGTATAGAACGGACTTTTGGACTGTGAGGGAGAGGGAGAGGGTGGGATGATTTGGGAGAATGCCACTGAAACATGTATACTGTCATGTAAGAAACTAATCACCAGTCTATGTTCAATACAGGATACAGGATGCTTGGGGCTGGTGCACGGGGATGATCCAGAGAGATGATATGGGGTGGGAGGTGGGAGGGGGGTTCAGGATTGGGAATTCATGTACACCCGTGGTGGATTCATGTCAATGTATGGCAAAACCAATACAGTATTGTAAAGTAAAATAAAGTAAAATTAAAAAATAAATAAATAAAAAATAATAAAGTGTCTCTTGATGAAACTGTCAGGGGAGTGTATAATTTCTTCAGTTCTGTCTTGCTGCAGCAAAAATTTGATACAGTGGACCAGTGTTACAGCTTGGTTACAGCTCAGCTTTATTTGGCAAGCAAAGGATAGTACACCCTCGATGCCTGAGGGCAGACTGACCCCAAAGGAGAGGCCTCAATCTGTCTTGGCTTCCTCCTTTTATTCATTTGTCTCCTTCCTGCTGAGCCTTCCCTATGCATATTGGGCTAGCCAAGAAAGGGGTATGTTTTTTTCACCTGAAGTTTTCACTCTAGTCCAAGGGTTTTCTTTTGTTCCATTTTCACAGGCTTTTCCTGATTAGCCATCAGCATTTTGGACTCCTTTTTCCTATTCTAACTACCTAAAAAAAGTGAAAGAAAAGAGTGAAAAAAGAAAAAGAAAAAGAAAAAACTGGTTTAAAACTCAACATTCAAAAAGTAAGATCATGGCATCCAGTCCCATCACGTCATGGAAAATAGATGAGGAAACAATAGAAACAGTGACAGACTTTCTTTTCCTGGCCTCCAAAATAACTGCAGATAGTGACTGCAGCCATGAGATTAAAAGACGCTTGCTCCTTGGAAGAAAATCTATGACAAACCTGAACAGCATATTAAAGAGCAGAGACATTACTTTGCCAACAAAGGTCTGTCTAGTCAAAGCTATGGTTTTTCCAGTAGTCATGTATGGATATGAGAGTTGGACCATAAAGAAAGTTGAGCACTGAAGAACAGTTGCTTTTGAACTGTGATGTTGGAGAAGACTCTTGAGATTCCGTTGGACTGCAAGGAGATCAAGCCAATCAATCCTCCTGGAAATCAGTCCTGAATATTCATTGGAAGGAATGATGCTGAAGCTGAAACTCCAATACTTTGGTCACCTGAAGCAAAAAATGACTCATTGGAAAAGACCCTGATATTGGGAAAGATTGCAGTTAGGAGGACAAGGGGATGACAGAGGATGAGATGGTTGGATGGCATCACTGACTCAATGGACATGAGTTTGAGCAAGCTCCAGGAGTTGGTGATGGACAGGGAAGCTTGGCACGCTGCACACCATGAGGCTGGAAAAAGTTGGACATGACTGAGTGGCTGAACTGAACTGGTGCACAAATAAATTTTGAAGTGTTCCTAAACTTGAAAAGCAGGATAAATGTCTCTTACTAAATGTAGGAAAACACATATGCTAAGCAAAGACTATGAAAATATTAGTCAGCAATGTTTAGGATCCCAGTAAATAGATTTTTTTAAAAAATGATTCAGCACTTTATTTGCAGCTACATCTTCTGTCAGTTAGCTTCGTATATTTATGCTGAAACTGTTCTCATGTTTACTTAGAATATTTTTCAAAAAACTGGCAACTAAGAAATCAGTTTCAGAAAGTAATAAATGTTAACTTTTAAAAAAAAATAAAAGAGCCTTCTAGATTTCTTTGGTGGCACAGTAGATAAGAATCTGCCTGCCAATGCAGGAAATAGTTCAGTTCCCAGTCCAGAAAGATTCCACATGCTGTGGAGCACCTATATCCAGGCACCACAACTACTGAGTCTGTATGTTATCAACTACTGAAGCCTGCAAGCCCTAGAGCCACATATTGCAACTATTGAGACCAAGAGCTAAACTATTAAGACCTATTTGCCTATACCCTGTACTCTGCAACAGCTGAGGCCACCACAGTGAAAAGCCCAAGTCCCACAACAAGAACAGCCCCCATCACCACAACTAGAGAAAGCTCAAAAAGTCAAGGAATAAAATTATTCTTTTAACATTTTTATTGGAATACAGTTGCTTTAAAATATTGTATCAGTCTCTACTATACAGCAAAGTGAATCAACGATACAAAGACATATATCCCCTCTTATATTTCCTTCCCATAGAGGTCACCACAGAGCATTGACTAGAGTTCCTTGTGAATATACAGTCACTTATCATTAGTTATCTATTTTATGCATAGGAATATATGTGTGTGTGTGTGTGTGTGTGTGTGTGTGTGCACGTGCACGTGCACACGTGCACATGTGTGTGTCAATCTCAGTTTCTCAATCCATCCCACTCCTCTTTTCCCCCTTGGTAGCCACATGTTTGAACAGAATTATTTTTAACATTAAGCATAACTTAAGTGTCCCAGGAAAGAAGCCCTCACTAAATCAGAGAAGAAGTTACAAGTAACTTTTGTTGTTATGAATTTTGTTAATTAAGACTAATAAAAATGTGATATTATTCCTAAAAGTCTCCAGTTTTGCTGTTTCTACTTAAATATTGCCATTACAGGATACTAAACACTTCCCTAAGGAGTCCTAACCTGGAATGTTAGGTCCAAAACCAAGGCAAATTGGAAATGGTCAAACAGGAGATGGCAAGAGTGAACATCAACATTTTAAGAATCAGCAAACTAAAATGGACTGGAAAGGGTGAATTTAACTCAGATGACCATTATATCTACTACTGTGGGAAAGAACCCCTTAGAAGAAATGGAGTAGCCCTCATAGTCAACAAAAAAGTCCAAAATACAGTACATGGATGCAGTCTCCAAAACGACAGAATGATCTCTGTTTATTTCCAAGGAAAACCATCCAATACCACAGTTAATCCAAGTCTATGCCCTGATCAGTAATGCTAAAGAAGCTGAAGTTGAACGGTTCTATGAAGACCTACAAGATCTTCTAGAGCTAACACCCAAAAAAGATGTCCTTTTCATTATAGGGAACTGGAACGCAAAAGTAGGAAGTCAAGAAACACCTGGTGTAGCAGGTAAATTTGGCCTTGGAGTACAGAATGAAGCAGGGCAAAGGCTAATAGAGTTCTGCCAAGAGAATGCACTGGTTATAGCAAACACCCTCTTCCAACAATACAAGAGAAGACTTTACACATGGACATCACCAGATGGTCAACACCAAAATCATATCAATTATATTCTTTGCAGTCAAAGATGGAGAAGCTCTATGTAGTCAGCAAAAACAAGACCGAGAGCAGACTGTGGCTCGGATCACAAACTCTTCATTGGAAAATTCAGACTTAAATTGAAGAAAGTAGGGAAAACCACTAGACCATTCAGGTATCACCTAAATCAAATCCCTTATAATTATACAATGGAAGTGACAAATAGATTCAGGGGATTATATCTGATAGATAGAATACCTGAAAAACTATGGACAGAGGTTCGTGACATCATACAGGTGGCAGGGATCAAGACCGTCCCCAAGAAAAAGAGATGCAAACAAGCAAAATGGCTGTCTGAGAAGGCCTTACAAATAGCTATGAAACAAAGAGAAGTGAAAGGCAACGGAGAAAAAGAAAAATGTACCCATTTGAATGCAGAGTTCCAAAGAATAACAAGGAAGATAAAAAAGCCTTCCTCAATGATCAGTGCAAAGAAATAGAGAAAAACAATAGAATGGGAAAGACTAGAGATCTCTTCAAGAAAATTAGAGATACCAACAGAATTTTCATGCAAAAATGGGCACAGTAAGGGACAGAAACTGTATGGACCTAACA